>CAXITT010001557.1:10802-65757 GCA_964033795.1 Lymnaea stagnalis
TTTGTTTTTTTTTGTTAAGGCAAGGTTTAAACCCACCCCCCCCCCCCCAGCGAAAAAAATACCAAAAAAAAAAAAAAAAAAAATCAAAGTTAAAACATGACTCCCACTCTAACCGACTCCTGGTGACTTTAATTAGGGGAGGTGCTGCTTCATAAAATAGTGAGACATTATTTTAATGTTGAGCAAATGATATATATATATATATATATATATATATATATAAATATATATATGTAACTCTATAACCCTTGCCGTCATTACCTGACCAGCTACCGATTCCGACGGTGTTCACCCCCTAAGTTCCTAAGACACACTCCCTAGACTGATCTCTCCTATATTTTATGGATTGCATATAACGTCAGTCAGCCACTCGATTACAACCCCTCTACACCACCCCCCCCCCCCCACCCCCCCCAATCTCCCCGAAAGAAATGAGCGATTACTTCAGCGGTTCACGATATTATCATCTGTTACAAATCAAAGTGCGCAATTTTAAAGTGAAATTGTAACAACACATAAAAGCAAAATTTGTCGCATAAATACTTAATATGCATTTTTTTAAAAATTGCTTATATTTCATATTAACATTCTAATGACCCACCCGCATGTACATCGCAGATGTATTTCACCAACTGTTTCAGGAAAAAAAACAACAAACAATTAATGAAATTATTACGCCCCCTAACGCCCTTGCGATATTTTTTAAAAAGAATAACATTTTTTTTTTACGATTTATTTTCCTTTAAATTAAAATATAAATGGAGGGACGGTGATTTATGTTATAGATAAAAAAAAGTTTCACGTTAAGCAACAGACAATTACTAATAGACAACTCTTTTTTGTTGTTGCTTTGTGTTGGTCCACAGTTACCCAAATTAAAGAAAAGAATATCCCCAAAAAAAAAAATAAAAAAATAAACCATTAACCACTGGTAATGACCCGCCAAACAATGTCTGCGCCGATGCGTGAACTTCCCATCTACTGTTTTAGTCACGTGGGAAAAGTAAACATACGTTCAAGTGACGCCCTTTATAAGAATCCCAATTAGTGCTAACATCTGGGAATTTTTTTTTTTTTTGCGCGCCTACTGAACACAGCTTCACAGCCATATATATATATATACCACATATATACATAGGTACCTGAAGAAAAATTATGTTTGCTCCCCCAAAAAAAATCCCAATTAGTGCTAACATCTGGGAATTTTTTTTTTTTTTTGCGCGCCTACTGAACACAGCTTCACAGCCATATATATATATATACCACATATATACATAGGTACCTGAAGAAAAATTATGTTTGCTCCCCCAAACTAAATATTTACCGCTTTTGAAAACAGCATAAATGGGATGCTACGTCACATTTGCTGGACTCAAAATCCACATAGACCCCCTAATCTAAGAGTACACTATTGAATTTCTGCAAATGGACCCACTTCCCACCTACCAACCCACAATACTCCCTTCTCTCTTTCTCTCTCTCTCTCTCTCACTCTCCCCCTCCCCCAATGGACACACACCACCGTAATGTTACTGGCCCGACACCACCACTGCGACACCACCACTGCGACACCACCACTGCGACACCACCACTGCCATGCATCGCCAACGTTTCTGTAATTCTTGATTCTGACAGTTTCTGAAGTCGTGATTGGTAAGGGGGCCGGGGGGGGGGGAAGATGACCACGGTGATATGGTAAGGTGAGACGGCCAGCTCCTTCCACCCCTGACCCACCCTCCCCCCTTCCATCCGGGACCCACCCTCCCCAATTATCGTCCGGTACTGTCTGCAGACGCCAAAGCTCACTGGAATTACCCGGAATCGATCTGGGGAAATGTAGACGAGGGAGGCTTCCCCTCTCCCTTCCTCCACCCACCCACTCTCCCTCCTTTCCTCCGCCCTTCCTTTCCCTCACTCGTGTTCCTCCTCTCCATAAATGCTGAGCCATTTACCAACAAGCCAGGACTGACATTTTTAGGGGTTTATTCAACCCCCCACCCTTTTCTTGAGGATGACATTGTGAGTGGATTGTCGAATATCTTGGATAACATGGCATAAAGTGGATTGTCGAATATCTTGGATAACATGGCATAAAGTGGATTGTCGTATGTCGTGGATAATGCAGACAAAGAGTGGGTTGTGGAATAGTATGGATAACACAGACATATCAGTAACTTTCAGTGGAAACTCATGGTGTCCTAAACTGGATTGAGATAAGGAGTGTTTCCTGGAGGAAAATGTGATGCTGTCTATATCGAGAACTAATTTCCTCATTTCGACGGTATGGGTTGTAAAGTACTTTTTGTTGTAATTGTACTGTTAGATATAATGGTACTTTTAGCGGTAATAGTACTTTTAGTTGTAATGGTACCGTTAGTTGTCATGGTATTTTAGTTGCGATGGTACTTTTAGTTGTAATGGTACTTTTAGCGGTGATAGTACTTTTAGTTGTAATGTTACTCTTTGTTGTAAATGTACTTTTATTTGCAATGGTACTGTTAGTGCTTCAGAGATAGATGAGATACATTCAGTCACTCATGCTGTTCAAATTATTTGCGTTAGGTCGTGATTATCATAATTCTAGATTTTCCTAAAAATATTTGCCCAAAATAAGTGACAAAATTGATTGTTTTTTTCACTAACACTAAAGAGTTTTCGATTGATATTTCTGCTCTAACACTTTTCGTTTTTTTGTGTGTTTCTTTTATCGCCTCTTGTGGATAAGTATTCAGACTTCTTGCCTTCACGGGCTCCACTTTAATCAGTTAGTGCTATACAAATATTTTGATCTCTATTTACTCTCTTAATTTTTAGGCTGATTTATTTGAATTTGCATAAAACCCTTCTCGGGCCAGGCATTAACTGGTACAAAACATTGAGGCGAGAAAATACTTATCATAGCAGCGACAGGACCTCCATCTCTACAGAAGCACGACAGGACTACCACAATCACAGCATACACACGATAACACAACCACTGTTCCAACAGCAACACGACATGGCCACCACCGCAACACGAACAGTGCAGGGGCAACAACTATCACGACAGAAACACGACGGGACCACTATGACGACATAAATACGATGGGACCACCATGACGACATAAACACGACGGGACCAACTTCACTACAGGAAGACGACAGGACCATCACTATCACGACAGAAACACGATAGGACAACAACTATCACGACAGAAACACGACAGGACCACAACTATCACGACAGAAACACGACAGGACTACAACTATCACGACAGAAACACGACAGGACCACAACTATCACGACAGAAACACGACAGGACAACAACTATCACGACAGAAACACGATAGGACCACAACTATCACGACAGAAACACGACAGGACAACAACTATCACGACAGAAACACGACAGGACCACAACTATCACGACAGAAACACGATAGGACAACAACTATCACGACAGAAACACGATAGGACAACAACTGTCACGACAGAAACACGATAGGACAACAACTATCACGACAGAAACACGATAGGACAACAACTATCACGACAGAAACACGACAGGACAAAAACTATCACGACAGAAACACGATAGGACAACAACTATCACGACAGAAACACGACAGGACAACAACTATCACGACAGAAACACGATAGGACCACAACTATCACGACAGAAACACGGCAGGACCACAACTATCACGACAGAAACACGATAGGACCACAACTATCATGACAGAAACACGGCAGGACCACAACTATCACGAAAGAAACACGACAGGACCACAACTATCACGACAGAAACACGACAGGATTACAACTATCATGACAGAAACATGAACTGTTCTATTACAAACATGACAACCCCGATAAATAACTTGTAGGATTGAAAGCTCTTACAAACATGACACATCCGTCAGATGGCCTGTAGGATTGAAAGCTCTTACAAACAATTACACATCCATCAGATGGCCTGTAGGATTGAAAGCTCTTACAAACATTACACATCCATCAGATGGCCTGTAGGATTGAAAGCTCTTACAAACATTACACATCCATCAGATGGCCTGTAGGATTGAAAGCTCTTGCAAACATTACACATCCGTCAGATGCCTTGTAGGATTGAAAGCTCTTGCAAACATTACACATCCATCAGATGGCTTGTAGGATTGAAAGCTCTTACTAACATTACACATCCGTCAGATGGCTTGTAGGATTGAAAGCTCTTACTAACATTACACATCTGATAGATGGCCTGTAGGATTGAAAGCTCTTACTAACATTACACATCCGTCAGATGGCTTTTAGGATTGAAAGCTCTTACTAACATTACACATCCGTCAGATGGCTTGTAGGATTGAAAGCTCTTACTAACATTACACTTCTGTTAGATGGCCTGTAGGATTGAAAGCTCTCACAAACCTTACACATCTGTCAGATGGCCTGTAGGATTGAAAGCTCTTACAAACATTACACATCCGTCAGATGGCCTGTAGGATTGAAAGCTCTCACAAACCTTACACATCCGTCAGATGGCCTGTAGGATTGAAAGCTCTCACAAACATTACACATCCGTCAGATGGCCCGTAGGATTGAAAGCTCTTACAAACATTACACATCCATCAGATGGCCTGTAGGATTGAAAGCTCTTACAAACATTACACATCCATCAGATGGCCCGTAGGATTGAAAGCTCATGCAAACATTACACATCCGTCAGATGGCCTGTAGGATTGAAAGCTCTTGCAAACATTACACATCCGTCAGATGGCCTGTAGGATTGAAAGCTCTTGCAAACATTACACATCCGTCAGATGGCCTGTAGGATTGAAAGCTCTTGCAAACATTACACATCCATCAGATGGCCTGTAGGATTGAAAGCTCTTGCAAACATTACACATCCGTCAGATGGCTTGTAGGATTGAAAGCTCTCACCAAGACTAACACACTAGTGACCGCACTAGACTGATGGATGGCTTAGGAAAAAAAAAAAAGGCAACAATATCGTGTTTTAAGAGTATTATTTTTTTTTCTTTTTAACATCCTAAGTTTCCTTAACGGCCTTGAACTTGCACTTCCGTATTCTTCCGTTCCCTGTAAATAATTGATGTGGGCTTTAAAAGAGTTGACCAAGTAACGGGTTGTAAGTTGAGGGGTTTAAAATGAAAAAAAAACCCAAAAAGCAGATAATAATAATAATAAAAGGCTTTTTTCAAAATCGTAAATCAATTTTAAACAATAATTTTTTATTTTTTTCAAAAAGTGATTTAAAATGTAGGAACCCTAACTCTCAAAATACTAGTATTGTTCTACAGTTAATGTCTTCTGAAAACCTTGTCAATGGCGTAGGAAGGGGGGTGCAGGAGGGGGGGGGGCGTTCCGGTTCGGGCGGCACTTTTTTCCTTATGTTGTATGGCGGCATTATCGGTTGAATGAAGAGTTGCTTTTTTCTTTTGGTGAAGTAAGGCGGCGAAAAGCTTGTCCCGCCCAGGGCGCACTAACTCTCTCTACGCCACTAACCGTCGTGGATGATATTCAAACTGATTGTGTTCAAAGAGAAGAGATTCGTCACGATAAATTGTGGGGCTATGACCATTGTTCGTGTTGACGTCGTCATTTGTTCACTGTCCATCTTTTCATTTATTAATCAAATGTTCTCTTTTCAACTCGTAGGTCAACATGAAGATGAGCTTCGTTCAATAGTTAACGATTTTAAAAAAAAATATAAAAAAAAAGAAAGAAAAAGAGATGTGATCTACAGTGAAAAAATCAAGCCTAGTTAAATTTATATGGTTCATTACAACAACGTCTAAATCCACGAGCATAAAAAAGCAACAATGGTTCTGTAAATATGGCTATCCACAACAATTTATAGCATTGTCGAGAAGCAGCAGTGGCCACCACGGGTGGAAGGTGTTAAGGTCAACTACTCCAGGGGGTGTGACCACCCCACCCCCCAAAAAATTACAGCGTCACCATGTCCACGAACAGCAATAGCAGCACCAACGCCGGCAACAACAGCCTCAGCCCGTTTGACCTCAGCGGCCTGGGAATGGGGTTCGGGCTCTACAGGCCTCGCCGTCCGAGCTACACGTTCGCAACCAAGTACAGCCGTCAGCGCAGTGAGAGCTACCGATACGCCACGAGGAGGGACAACCCGGACTCCACCTCGGACGCCAGCAACGGCGAGGACTTCATCGAGGGCGTGCTGCGGAACAAGTCCCGCAACGTCAGCTACATCAGGGCGACGCGGCACCCCGAGGAGCACGCCACGTCCGCGAAGGTCGGAGTCGTTCTCTCGGACGACGATCAGGTCGCGCCGGCGAAGGTGGATCACGAAGACGAGGCTGAGGTTTTAGCCGGATATGACGCGACTTTGCACGCTACCATTCTCCCCACCGCAATACCGGAATCGCTAAGTAACCACCATCCCACAAATCTCCTTTACTCCAGCAGCAGTGACGACGAAGCAATATGTCAGAGCCAAAATTACATCAACAACCAGTGCGCTGCGCACCGAAACCTAGCAATAAACCATTCAGTCGCGTCCAACATCCGGAAATTAAAGCCCACAGATGCGCACCAAGCCACGCACGAACAGAAACAACCTTTAGCCAAGCCCGGCACGAAAACGGACGCGTCGACTTCACCGCACGGCGCGATTTCCCCGTTTTCATTCAACAAAAATTTAATCGTCCTGTGCGTTAGCTTCATCTTGATTTTCTCTTCCTTCCGCGCCATTCAAAACCTGCAGTCGTCCATGAACACCGACGGTCACCTCGGCATCATCACCATGATGGTGGTGCACCTCTCCATGATCCTCGCGTGTCTCCTCGCGCCCGTCATCGTTAACGTGTTCACGGCGAAATGGGGTCTATGCATAGGCATTCTCTGCTTCCTAATCTGGTTCGCCGCCAATTTCCACCCGACCTTCTACACCCTCGTCCCGACCTCGTTTTTGGTCGGATTCGGGCAGGGGATTCTGTGGAACGCGGAGAGCTCGTACATTCTCAAGCTCGCGTTCGACTCGTCCAAGGTCACCCGGGGTCAACTCGATCGCGAGATGTTCCGCTTTCACGGGGTGTTCCTCGCCTGCTTTCAGAGCACCCACATTTGGGGAAATTTGATTTCGTCGCTCCTGCTCTCTCAGCGGGCTAATGAGATTGCCGGCGTTCATCTGGCGTCTGGCCCGCCCAGGATACAGTCTGATTACCTTGACCCGTCCAACGAGTCTTTCCACTACGAGGATCAGCCCCTGGGCGGGGAGGAGATCGGGATACAGTCCCAATGCGGTGCACTGCACAGGTGCAAGGTGTCCGTGGTCAACATCTTCCCGGGGACACCTCCTGGTGAGTCTTGTTACGCTCTGTTGTCATGAGCTAGTGTGGGGGAGGGGGGAGAAAGAAAGTTGGGAGAAGGTATATAATGAGAAGTTAAAGATAAGGAAGGAGGGCAGTATTTTTATAAATGAGAGTATGTGTAATGTCGAGTGAAAGGAGGACATTAAAAAACTAAACGAAAGAGTGAGAAGTTGGTGTATAAAAAGATGAGGGGATTGAAAAGAATAAAATTTGTTTGAATGTTCAGATTAAAATAAAAGAACAAGGCGACAGTGAGAGGAAGAGACAGTGTTTGTGTGTGAGAGGGAGAGAGAGAGAGGGGAGGGAGAGAATGTAAGAGCTAGTTAATGAGGGTGACACAGAGTGAGAGAGAGTGATAATGAGAGAGAGAGGGAGAGAAAGAGGGGAGAGAGTGATTAAGAGAGAGTGGGAGGAAGAGAAATTCAGAGAGAGTGAGAGTGTTGAGAGAGTTAGTGAGGGTGAGAGAGAGAGAGAGAGAGAGAGAGATAGTGAGAATAAGAGACTGAGATGGGAAGACAGAGTAAGAGATTTAGAGAGTGTGAGAGAGTTTAAGAGTTCTAGTGTTAGAGAGAGTTAATGAGGTGACAGAGTGAGAGAGAGAGAGTGAGAATGAGAGAGAGAGTGACAAAGAGTCAGATAAAGAATGAGGAGTGAGTGTTTGAGAGTTAGTAATAGTGACCGAGAGTGAGAATGAAAGAGAGTAATGAGAGAGGGGGACAGTAAGAGAGAGAGATTCAGAGAGAGTCAGATAAAGTGTGTGAGAGAATGATCATGAGAGAGAGAGAGAGAAAGGGAGGGACAGCGTGAGTAAGAGAGAGAGTGAGAGAAAGAGAAAGTCAGAGAGAGTTAGAGTGTAGAGAGTTAGTGATGGTTACAGAGATTGCGAATGAAAGAAAGTAGAGAAAGAGGGCGTAGAGAGTGAAAGAGGGTGAGAGGGGGTAAGAGATAGAGAATGGGAGAGAGCGAGGGTGATGGAGAGTGAGAGGAAAAGATATATAATGAATGACTGAGAGAGATATTGAGTGAGAAAGAGAGAACATAAGAGTGAGTTTGAGAGAGAGAGAGAGACGGGAGGAGAGAGAAAGAAAGAGAGAAAGGGAGGAAGAAAGAGAAAAAAATAGGATATTTTGAAGTACCAGAAAGAATTAAAAAATGAAGATTATAGTGCATGCTGTAAGATAAAGATTATAGTGCATTACGGTAAGATAAAGTTTATGGGTTGTTGCTGTAAGATAAAGATTATAGTGCGTTGCTGTAAGATAAAGATTATAGTGCGTTGCTTTAAGATAAAAATTATAGGGCAATGCTGTAAGATAAAGATAATAATGCGTTGTTGTAAGATAAAGATTATAGGGCATTTCTGTAAGATAAAGATTATTATGCTTTTTTGTAAGATAAATTTCATAGTGCATGCTGTAAGATAAATATTATAGTGTCGTGCCATAAGATCAAGATTATAGTAAGCTGCTGTAAGATAAAGATTACAGTGACCTTCTGTAAGATAAAGATTATAATTCGCTGCTGTAAGATAACGATTATAGTAAGTTGCTGTAAAATAAATAGTATAGTTTCTTGCTTGCTGGAAGATAAAGATTATAGGCATTGCTGTAAGATAAAGATTATAGTGCGTTGCTGTAAGAAAAAGATTATAGTGCACTGCTGTAACATAAAGCTTATAGGGCATTGCTGTAAGATTTTAGTGTGTAGCTTTAAGGCTAGAGATGGCGTGCGCGCTTAGATCGATAGATGTTAAATCGAGTCAGACATGATTGTAAATCTTGGCCCTGGAAAGTTAGTAGAGGTATTGTGCTGTTGATAGACACACAAGTATGTGTCTTTATGCTGTTACCAGTGCGCACAGATGTGTCTTTATGCTGGGGCCAGTGCGCACAGATATGTGTCTTTATGCTGGGGCCAATGCACACAAGTATGGGCTTTCGAAATGTCACAGTGATCGCAAATATGTGTCTTTATGCTGGTGCCAATGCAAACAAACAATAATCTTTATGCTCTGGGAAGTGCACACAAGTATGTGTCTTTGTGATGTTCGAGTGCACACAAATATGGGTCTTTATGCTGGTGCCAATGCACACAAGTATGTTTTTATACTGGTGACATTGCACACAAGTTTGTGTTTTATACTGGTGACATTGCACACAAGTTTGTGTTTTATACTGGTAACATTGCACACAAGTTTGTGTTTTATACTGGTGAATTGCACACAAGTTTGTGTTTTATACTGGTGAATTGCACACAAGTTTGTGTTTTATACTGGTGCCATTGCACACAAGTTTGTGTTTTATACTGGTGAATTGCACACAAGATAGTGTTTTATACTGGTGAATTGCACACAAGATAGTGTTTTATACTGGTGACATTGCACACAAGTTTGTGTTTTATACTGGTGACATTGCGCACAAGTTTGTGTTTTATACTGGTGACATTGCACACAAGATTGTGTTTTATACTGGTGACATTGCGCACAAGTTTGTGTTTTATACTGGTGAATTGCACACAAGATAGTGTTTTATACTGGTGACATTGCACACAAGTTTGTGTTTTATACTGGTGACATTGCGCACAAGTTTGTGTTTTATACTGGTGACATTGCACACAAGTTTGTGTTTTATACTGGTGACATTGCACACAAGTTTGTGTTTTATACTGGTGACATTGCGCACAAGTTTGTGTTTTATACTGGTGACATTGCGCACAAGATTGTGTTTTATACTGGTGACATTGCACACAAGATTGTGTTTTATACTGGTGACATTGCGCACAAGTTTGTGTTTTATACTGGTGACATTGCACACAAGTTTGTGTTTTATACTGGTGAATTGCACACAAGATTGTGTTTTATACTGGTGACATTGCGCACAAGTTTGTGTTTTATACTGGTGACATTGCACACAAGTTTGTGTTTTATACTGGTGAATTGCACACAAGATTGTGTTTTATACTGGTGACATTGCGCACAAGTTTGTGTTTTATACTGGTGAATTGCACACAAGTTTGTGTTTTGTACTGGTGCCATTGCACACAAGTTTGTGTTTTATACTGGTGAATTGCACACAAGATTGTGTTTTATACTGGTGACATTGCGCACAAGTTTGTGTTTTATACTGGTGACATTGCACACAAGTTTGTGTTTTATACTGGTGAATTGCACACAAGATTGTGTTTTATACTGGTGACATTGCGCACAAGTTTGTGTTTTATACTGGTGAATTGCACACAAGTTTGTGTTTTATACTGGTGACATTGCGCACAAGTTTGTGTTTTATACTGGTGACATTGCGCACAAGTTTGTGTTTTATACTGGTGAATTGCACACAATTGCAAAATATTACATTTTCAGACCCCCTCCCACTGTCTCAAACGTGTCACATTCTTTATCCCCCCACCTCCCCCCCATCAAACTTAGTGTCACGTCACATAAAAAAAAAAAATTCGAAACATACTTAAAATGTTCATAATTAAACTAAGATTTTAAGGTATTCTTTAAGGTTTTCCCATAAAGGATTAAGATGTCCTATTATTAGAAAACTGTTATGTAAAACGCCAAACAACGAAGTCTCCCGGAGCCGAATGCAAAAGGCCAGCCACAACAGCATTTGCGAAATTTTTCGATATGCGCAGAAGGTGCGTGCGAATGATTTTCACTGTACCTTAAATACCTGAGACAAACTCGACGTCAAATTAATATTTGTAAAATTAATTATATAAAGATTTTTCAAACTGAGAAAGCTGTAGATTTCGTAATAAAAGTTTTAATATGTGATGTCACACATTTTTACCTCCCCTCTCCCAGTAAAATAAACCCATTCCTCATTATCTTCAGTTTATTTCTATTATAAGGTTTAGTTTTATTAATAAAGTCATTTCAAGTTTTACTTTATTTTATACTGATAGATATTCAGTTTGAAAATGCAATAATTACATAATTTAATATGGTGGTAGCTTTAAATATATAATTTTAAGTCACAAAGTACAATTTTAATACACAATACAAGAGTACTAGTTTAAAATTTAACTTAAAGTATGTTGATATTTTGTAATAAAATTCAGAAATTTCTTTCAAGACATCCTTAAATAATGAGTATTACGTGAGCAAAAAATGACGTATAAAGTTTAGTCCCCCCTTGATTTTCAGGATACCAGTACAAAATTAGCTCTTTTTGTCAAANAAGCCAGGCTCATGAGATGCATTTTCAAACAGGAAAAACGACAATGGCTTTTTTTTTTTTTTTTGGCTTTTAAGTCGGATGGAAATGTCGCAAAGTTCGTTGTTGTATGCAATATTTTTTTTGAACTAAAATATCTTTAATAATAATATATTATTACTTAAGCGTTAGCTAGGTGCTTTTCAAAATTTTAAGTAAGACAGGCCTGCTAGAATTGTCTTTTTTAGCATGGTCTGGTATGGATATTATTCATTTAAAAAAAAATCCTTTACTTTAACTTCACTTTTCTCCGTGGTTGGCACGGTGCTCTGGCTGGCAAAATCTTCGGACGGCTGAATGACCAAATTCCCGTCAACCGATCAAGCTGAAACTTGGCGCATAAACTCGCAGCCGATGACAACACATTCTTTTAAATTTTCAGCCCCACCTCCCAACCCCCTAAAAATCGTATTTTTTTTCCTCCTTTTTTTTCAAGGCGACGATGAAAGCAATATGATGACGTTGATTTCACAAAGTAAAATTCCCGATTACTGCGCTAAGTGAGATTCCCTTTTTAAAAAAAAAAAAAAAATATTGCAAGTGCGGTTGGTGTGCAATATTTTTTTTGTTTTTGTTTTTTTGTATATCTGAAATAGTTGCTGAAATAAATCTGCGGTGTAAAAGCGGGTCGGACATTGGTATGTCAATATGGTTCATGGGCGTTAAATAAAATTGCGGTTGCGACTTGTGTGGGGGGGGGGGGNNNGGGGGGGGGGGGGTAATTATTGTTATTTTTAAAAAGTTCGTTACTTGAATGCATTTTTTGTCAAATTTTCAGCCCCCCCCCCCCATCCCCAAATCCTCGAAACTAAATTTGATAAAGGATTCTTTGTTGTCAGATGTTGTTTCATTTCCTTTCTAATCTCATTAAATTATTCAAGCTTTGCGGACCGATGACGTGGGCGTTACGGTGCTGGTCAGCGCGCTAGCCCCCTTGAGGGGCGCTACCTGGCTGATTGCGTTCAACCGTAACCGGAAATTGGTTTGACGGAAAATTGATCGACGAAAATCTGATGGAGCGGAAATTTGGTCAAATCTTTTTTTTCAGTTCACACTTTAAATAATGTTGCGTCAAATTTCTTTTTGAAGGCATTATTTTGTTTTACTATATAGCATTAGCAAGTTCAAAAAATACATTTGACCAAAATTTTAACGTGTGACCTGAAAGAAAGATGCGAACGAATTTCCGTACGATCGAATATCCGTCGATCAATTTTCCATCGATGAAATTTCTTTCTAACAAATTTACGGTAACCGCGTTCAACGGGTTTGTCATTGCCTTTCGATTGATGCGTCAATCAATCTTTTGGGTTACCGTGATATTTTAAGTCAATCTTTTGGGTTACCATGATATTTTAAGTCAATCTTTTGGGTTACCATGATATTTTAAGTCAATCTTTTGGGTTACCATGATATTTTAAGTCAATCTTTTGGGTTCCCGTGATATTTTAAGTCAATCTTTTGGGTTACCATGATATTTTAAGTCAATCTTTTGGGTTCCCGTGATATTTTAAGTCAATCTTTTGGGTTCCCGTGATATTTTAAGTCAATCTTTTGGGTTCCCGTGATATTTTAAGTCAATCTTTTGGGTTACCATGATATTTTAAGTCAATCTTTTGGGTTACCATGATATTTTAAGTCAATCTTTTGGGTTCCCGTGATATTTTAAGTCAATCTTTTGGGTTACCATGATATTTTAAGTCAATCTTTTGGGTTCCCGTGATATTTTAAGTCAATCTTTTGGGTTCCCGTGATATTTTAAGTCAATCTTTTGGGTTCCCGTGATATTTTAAGTCAATCTTTTGGGTTCCCGTGACATTTTAAGTCAATCTTTTGGGTTCCCGTGATATTTTTTAGAGAATATACATTTATTTGAGTTGGTCGCTTTTACCTTTTTTTCCCCTCTATTTAATTATTATATCCGTATTACTATTTTTATCCAAAAAAAAAAATCTTTATTCACTCAATACCGAAGAACCAGATTGATTTAAATGGTATGATCACGACAATGCTCACCTCGAGGCAATGAGAGTCAAAATCTGAACCCTTCAGCGACACTCGAAATTCCAGGTCCATTATCTTCTCATTCTGACCCTTAAAAATTGTTAACTTAACCTTTTTTTTTTCAAATGCTTAAACAAATATAAATTATGCTTCTTTCGGCTAATATTTTTTTTTGTGGGGGGTAGGGGTGGAGGGTGGTATGAATAAACAACGAAAATACACATTCAACTTAATTTTCAAAATTCTTTGGAGTCTCAACTACCGAAGTGGACTTTGCCCCTTTCATTGAAACATAAACAAACATTTATTATTTCAACTACAACGGGGAGATAAATCGACTAAATTCTTCTATTTCTCTATTGTAGTTTATTGCCTCTATCTCCGTCTCATTCTCTATTTCGATAACATTCAATCACCCACGGGGGAGGGGGGGGGGTCGATGAAAATTGGTGGGTCATTAAGTGGACCCCGCTATCATGTGGTATTATAATATTCTATCTGCATCATAGTTGAGCTCGGTATCGATACCTGCGTCACATAGAACCCGGTATCGCCCTCTGCATTAATATCACGNCCCCCCCTTTCAACAAAAGCCCCCCCCAGCCCCCGAAAAAAAAAAACCCCCCCCCCCCCCGGGGAAAAGCCTATATTTATTTCAGCACACGTTTCCCAACTAGTATATATCTATATGTATTTTAAAATACATATTTTGCATAAAGATTTTTGCGCCCTCTGGCGATGACACCCTGGGGTAGGTAGTCCATTCGCTCATCCCTTACCTCCATCGCGCGACCTGATATTACCCACTTATTTCCTCACACATCATTCTTCAGAAAATTTTATCCATTGTTCAGATTCACAGATAAGTCTATTGTTCCGATTCAAATAGAAACCTGTTGTGCAGATTCACAGTTGAGCCTAATGTTCAGATTCACAATTTAGCCTCTTGTTCAGATTATCAGGCCTATTCTTTAGACTCACAGTTGAGTCTGTTGTTCTCACAGTTGAGCCTATTGTTCTGATTCACAGTTAAGCCTAGTGTTCACGTTCACGCCTATTGTTTAGTGTCACGAACTGTTATGAGTATGTAGAAATTAATCTCTTTTTTAAGTATATGGATCTTTCTAAGACAGTACACAACAAAAGACGATACAATGTGATAAATACAATAACAAAGAATATAACTTATATATATAAAGAAAATAACTCTTGCCAGTCATCTGATCTCTGTCTTTCAATCCCTTGCTTTTATATAGCCTGTTTCTTTAGACCTTTCTAGAAAGACTACGCATTGTACTCGCTTCCCGCTGCTTATGCAATATTCTATAAATTTCCAACCATGAAACCGACCATAGATTGTATTTAGTTGTAGCCGAGGTCAAAGGGAGACTATCTTTAGCAAGTTACAAACCTAATAATAGTGAAGCCGCATTGGGGTTAGCTTAAGTTCATTCACCAGAAACGATGAATGAAAGTAAATTGGGTGCCATACCATTAGATTCACAGTTGAGTCAATTGCTCAGATTGTCAGTGGGGGCTATTGTTCAGACTCACAGATGAGCATAATATTTAAGATCACAGTTGAGCCTATTGTTCAGTTCACAGTTAAGCCTGTTGTTCAGATTGACAGCGGAGACTATTCGCCAGGTTCACATTTGAGATTAATGTTTAGATTCACAGTTAAGCCTATTGTTCTTTCGATTCTTATTTGAGCTTATTGTTCATATTCACAAAGGAGCCAAATGTGTAAATTAATAAAGGAGCCAATTGTGCACATTCGCAGTGGAATCTGTCGTTTATATTCACATTCACGGTTGAGCAATAGGTTCAGATTCAGAGTTGTTGCAATCGTTTAGATTAACCGACAAAAATATTTTATGAATGACTTAGTTATGCAATCAAACGTGTACGTGTATAAATGATATGCATTTTTGTATAAGTATTGGTCTTACAAATCAATGCTATCGTATTCGGATATGACAGGGACAGTTGGGTCGTGGAGGTGAAGACAGACGTTGATTCTGTCGTAGGTCTCAGAACTGAAGTCAAGGGGTGTAGACAAACGATGTTGTTTTCGAACCTGCATGCTCTGTTCTATATATCTCTCTGAATCGAACTCTCCGTGTCAAGCTCTTGGTACCAAAATTTATCTGTACCAAACGCTCCCTACCAAAGTCTCTGTACCAAACTCTCTGTACCAAACTCTCTGTACCAAACTATCTGTACCAAACTCTCTGAACGAAACTCTCTGTACCAAACCCTCTGTACCAAACTCTCTATACCAAACTCTCTGTACCAAACTCTCTGTACCAAACTCTATATACCAAACTCTCTATACAAAACTCTCTGTACCAAACTCTCTGCACCAAACTATCTGTACCAAACTCTCTGTACAAAACTCTCTGTACCAAACTCTCTGCACCAAACTCTCTGTACCAAAATCTCTGTACCAAACTCTCTATACCAAACTCTCTGTACCAAACTCTCTGTACCAAACTCTATGTACCAAACTCTCTGTACCAAACTCACTGTACCAAACTCTCTGTACCAAACTCTCTATACCAAACTATCTGCACCAAACGCTCTATACCAAACCCTCTATACCAAACCCTCTATACCAAACTTTCTGTACCAAACACCGAAGATCAATAATAGACGCCAGACAAATTTAAATGGAGAAATGAAATTTGTAAAACAACAACAACATCAACGCAACGCTACTTCAACATAATCTAATCGTGTTACAGAAATAATTCAGCCAGCTTTGGGCTGTGTAATCCTCCCGCTACCATACCTCCCCCTCACCATCTTGGGGGCCTCAATAAATTCGATTTTCTTTAAGCTACAGATACCGGTAGATTGTTAAGATAAGTATCTAAGAGAGTATTCGATTAAAGCCAGTGAATTACAGAGAAGGAGTGAGCCAAGAGGAATAACCGAGACGGCGGCTCCGGGTCCTTGGGAGACCAATTAAGGACCCTGGAAACTTCTCTAAGTGATTAAATGTATACGGTCTTGGGCTTAGCTCCCCTGGCCATTGACCTGTGGCGCTCTCCGGCCTCGGGAGTTGAATTGGCTTAAAAGATGTGTGGACATCGTGACGGCTATGATGATGCTCGTGGTAGTCACGTGACGTCATTATGAAGCCCGTGACGTCCACGCGAGTATCGTGACAACATGTTGAAGCGGCTAATGCTCATGCTGGTCACGAGACATTATGAGAGAGCTGCTAAGGTTCATGCTAGTTTAGTGACGTAATGAAGGAGTTGCTACTTTTCATGTTAGTTACCTGAGATATTGATAGCGCTGCCTATTTTAATATTATTATCGAGACATGAAAGCAGCTCTGCTAATGTTCATTTGAGTATCGTGACCTCATCATAGAGCTGTTCATGTAAGTTACGTGAAATCATGATAGAGCTGCTGATGTCCATGTTAGTCATGAGACATCGTGATGGAGCTGCTCATGTTCATATTAGTATCATGCCATCATGAGTATCTGCTAATGTTAATTTTAGTCACGTAACATCATGACAGCGCCGCTAATGTATATGGTAGCAACGTGACATCGTGGCGTAGCGCATGACGTGTCACGCTAGCATCGTGACATCATGATGGAGTCGCTAACGTTCAAGTTAGTACCATGAGATTAAGTCAAGAGATGACGAATGTAATGATTCTATGGGCCAGTGGGATTAACTCGGTCCCCAGTTTGGAATAATTGAAATAAAGGACTACATAAATAGATGAAAGGAATACAATACTAGGGAAGAATCTCGCTTGGGGGGGGGGGGCGGAGTGACGGCGATGAGGGGAGGGGGTAACTTAAAGAAATATTGAGCAGAAACAATAAAATGTGAGACAGCAAAATGGTTGATTTGATTCTACCAGTGCTTCACTATTTTTAAACGAGAAATAAAGGACTAGATAAATAGATGAAAGGAAAACAATACTAGGGAAGGATCTCGCTTGGTGGGGGGGGCGGAGTGACGGCGATGAGGGGAGGGGGTAACTTAAAGAAATATTGAGCAGTAACAATAAAATGTGAGACAGCAAAATGGTTGATTTGATTCTACCAGTGATTCACTATTTTTAAACGCACCCTAATTCACCTTAAATGTAATGTTCCTCTTCCGTTTTGAAATTTTAATAAGCCTATTTACATAATTGGTAACGCGAGATTCTTTCCCTAATATTCTGGTAGTTCAGAAGCCACCAAAACATGCAAACGAGATTTACCACTTTAGCATTGAAAATTTGTATCTCAATGTCATTTACCCGAGGAAAACCAAACTAGATATTCAAATGACATTAACAGAACCCTAGAAACAGTGATGCATGAATGGCAGTACACTATTAATCTGCATTACTACCAAGAATAAATTGAGATTGAACTGCAATGAATCTGTTAGCTGAAGCTTTCAATTTTTTTTTCCTGGCATTCGCCCGCCACAATGTGGCGATGTTGTGGACTTCGCAGGACGTAATCACAAAGTATGGGATTTCTCTTTCGGATTTATAAGCTGGTTCCAGTGACGGCAAATCGCCTCTACCTCCACGCATCTGGATAACTGAAAGGAACACCGTATATGGATGATACAGAATGGTACCCATGGCGACACAGGAGTTTTCGGGGTTTTTCAGTGTTGTCAATACATCTGCACACGGGACTCCACCTCCGGGTTTCAATTGAAAGTTTCTTTCGCTTAGATGAGTCGCCGTCCAAGGTTTAACGGATCCCATCTACTCCGGTGTGATGGTGATGTCCCTGTTAGATTTGGACTTAAGTGGGGATTGAGCCCAAGACATACAAGTTTGGGCTTGATTCAGTTTAGACCACACTGTCGCCCAGTTTTCATGAACACTGAAATTTAGATATTTCTAAAATGGCTTCGTTGCAAGCGTAAATGATTGGGGAAATAAAAAAAAAACTTACCAATTTAAAGTATATTCAGTGAAGCGAACTAAATGGGTGAAACTTTTGCTTTAAAATGTTCAGTTTAAGTGAGATAGGAATGAATTGGTACAGATGAAATGAATTAACTGCTACAGGTGATATAAATGATCTAGTACAGATGGTATGAATGAACTCGCGCAGGTGATATGAATAAACTGGTACAGGTGATATGAATAAACTGGTACAGGTGATATGAATAAACTTGTACAGGGCATATGAATAAACTGGTTCAGGGGATATGAATGAATTGGTTAAGGTGATATGAATGAACTGGTTATGATGATGTTAACAGTAACGGAATATGCCAATTCAAAAGTTCTATATCACTTGAAAAGAATTTAAAAAAAAAAAATTAAAGTTTATTTTTTTGACCATTGGATTCCGCAGACGAAGACTTACTGTCGATACATTTATTTGACATTTTATTTTCTTTTTTTTAAATTTATTTTTCCCCACGCCTTAAGATCATTAAATACAATGACCGGGTCACGTAGACATGGACATGACAGAATTCTTCATATAGTTATGTAGGTTATCTGCAAGGAGAGAATCGTGGCTCAAAGTCATCTGACTTGAGATACCCTTCTCCCCCCACTCATCCCGAATTTCATCAACGATGCAGACTGTATGGATAATGGTACTTAACTGTATATGGAAGTTGTATGTAATTTATAGCCACATTTTCTTAAGTACGCCACAGTCTTGAGACTCTGCCAAGGGTGGAACCTAATGAGGCCACGGGTGGAACCTAATGTAGTCAGATTAGGTTACACCCTTGATAGCAGTAGGTTCTACCCTTGGCTACATTTGGTTCCTCCCGTGACTAGATTAGGTTCCATCCTTGATCACATTAGGTTCCACTCTTCACCACATTTGGTTCCTCCCGTGACCAGATTAGGTTCCACTCTTGGCCACATTTGGTTCCTCCCGTGACCAGATTAGGTTCCACTCTTGGCCCCATTTGGTTCCTCCCGTGACCAGATTAGATTCCATCCTTGATCATATTAAGTTCCACTCTTCGCCACATTTGGTTCCTCCCGTGACCAGATTAGGTTCCACTCTTCGCCACATTTGGTTCCTCCCATGCATATGTTGTTGTTTTTGGACAGTTGCATATGTTGTTGTTTTTGGACATTTGCATATGTTGTTGTTTTTGGACAGTTGCATATGTTGTTGTTTTTGGACAGTTGCATATGTTGTTGTTTTTGGACAGTTGCATATGTTGTTGTTTTTGGACAGTTGCATATGTTGTTGTTTTTGAACATTTGCATATGTTGTTGCTTTTGGACAGTTGCATATGTTGTTGTTTTAGGCAAATTGCATATGTTGTTGTTTTAGGCCAATTACATATGTTGTTGTTTTAGACTGTTGCATATGTTGTTGTTTTAGACCGTTGCATATGTTGTTGTTTTTGGACAGTTGCATATGTTGTTTTAGACCGTTGCATATGTTGTTGTTTTAGACCATTGCATATGTTGTTGTTTTTGGACAGTTGCATATGTTGTTGTTTTTTTTGTTGAAGGGGTGGCAAAAGTGTCGGCTGGCCCCGGGTGGCACTAGCCCGGGCTACGCAACTGGGTCTACAATTCCCATAGCCTACCCTTAACCCGTTCCGGAAAATAAATTCACACGTCATCAACACTACAGTACCAAATAGCATCATCGGTCTGTCACTACCAGATACCAAAAACACGATTGTAACTGGTAAAAAATTAAATCCACTTTTTATTTATTTTTTCCCGACTTTTCTCCACCTCACAATCGCATCTTTATAAAATACCCCCCCCCACCGGCCCAAACCAATGCCGGATTCAATGAGATTGTACCGTTGATAAAGACTGGCGGACACAACCACGGGGAATGGTCCGTGTCTGGCGTGGCGGAATAACCCTGAAATCAAAAAACCCCCCCCCCCCCGGCCCAAACCAATGCCGGATTCAATGAGATTGTACCGTTGATAAAGACTGGCGGACACAACCACGGGGAATGGTCCGTGTCTGGCGTGGCGGAATAACCCTGAAATCAAATTGTATTGTGACCGCCTGATAAGAACCCCCCCTCCCCACCCACCCGGGCCGCCATACCAAAGGTTTGTCCGCCGTGGGACCAGGGCTTGTTGACTTTTGTGTTCCTGTCTCAGATCTTTTTCATCTGTCGTAAAAGTATTGACCACAGGTCACGTGGGGTAAGTAAGGTTAAAGAAAACCATGCAGTGAGAACGACATGTTTTGGTAAACAACAATAACCTATTTGTAACTCAGGTTCGACATCGGAAAAGAGTACCCGATAATCTAAATTATAACAAGTCTTCAACTACTCTTGTAAGGCTATAGAATGAATATATAAAATGTTGGAACATAGGATGTAGGATTTAGAATATAACCACATGAAACAATAGTAATTTGAAAACTAAATGTACGTGTTTTTTATGTTAAAAAAAAAATACATCATATATATGACCCATACTCTGGAGTTATTTTAGACCAATTAATGGGGTTACCACAATATAACTTTAACACCCCCCCCCCCAAACGCCCCGAGGTTTTGAACTTAATAATTTAATGCGGCAGCCAAGAGTTGACCCTGGGGCTATGACAGACCATTTTACTCAGATGCAGGCTAAAACGGCAAATTGCGCGATGACACCGGACATCCATACCGGTTTGATTTAAAAAAAAAAAAACCGTGGATTTATAAAAAAAGGAGAAGTTGAAAAGAATCACCACTTGTTCCATATCAACAGACAATTAACGATAACGCCACGGAGAGTTATCATTGTGCGATACAAATGGTTTCTGAGAAGAAATTTGCAGAGAAAAGACCCCCACGCCGTAGTGACGCCAAGACGTCCATCTAGCGGTCAGTAAACGGATTACCAAAAACNTAATTTAAGTAGTCAGCCAAGAGTTGAACCTGGGGCTATGACAGACCATTTTACTCAGATGCAGGCTAAAACGGCAAATTGCGCGATGACACCGGACATCCATACCGGTTTGATTTAAAAAAAAAAAAACTGTTGATTTATAAAAAAAGGTGATGTTGAAAAGTATCACCACTTGTTCCATATCAACAGACAATTAACGTTAACGCCACGGAGAGTTATCATTGTGCGATACAAATGGTTTCTGAGAAGAAATTTGCAGAGAAAAGACCCCCACGCCGTAGTGACGCCAAGACGTCCATCTAGCGGTCAGTAAACGGATTACCAAAAACCCTGTTCTCCATACAAAGACACACAACTGACCAGTAATCCACAGACAATTGATCGCTGGGGCGGGCTGCAACCCTTCGGTCGGGTCTTAGTGTCCATTGTTTGACCGGGTCCCGTGATGGGTCTGGTGGGTTCTGTGTGGGACTTACTGGTTAGCACCAACGGGCAATTTAGAAATGTCCAAGGAACGACCATCCAGTAGTTATTTATTAGAGGTCGCTCTCTTTTTAAATTGGCTAAAACTATAAATTAAAGGACTGCATCCAAGCCTAGTCGATGAATAAAATAGCAAAACGAGATATGTGGAAGATTGAGTTAGAACACAGGAGAAAAAGAAGAAGGCTTTATGCCGAAACTACTTTATCTTTTTGTCCTGTGCTCTAATTCAAGCTTCCACATACCTCGTTTAGCTATTGTATTCATTTAAATTGACTAGCGTTGTTTGAACCAAGGGATTGAACCAAGGTCTCACTGTTTAATATTAATTCTCATGGCAATGAAAGGCCAAACGAGTTCCATCTAAAGCATTCAGATTTAACAATGACAAAAATGGCACATTTAATTATTGCACGATTTACATCAATTTATGTATTTAAATTAATATTCTCTGCCTCGCCATTACTTGTTGATTTAAATTGTTCGTTGCCCTTTATTCGTTTAAAAGTCCATTTCTTGTTTGCTTTTATTTAAGCTCATGCATGAAAATCTCTAGAACAAATGCGAATACAGGAAGCAATGAAAGTGTCAGTGAACAGGTGCAATGGGGAAAAAACAACTTTATTAGCCTTAAATTATAATTTTTAATTAAGCGATTCACACCGGTGTCAGCTGTGAGCCATCCGGGGTCCATGTTATATGTGTATGTACATGTGTATGTTTATGTGTAAGTGTGTGTATTTTTTTTATGGTTGCATTATTCCATCTCTGGGCTATGATGGTGCGGTTTCGCCAGAAGCGGCGACGTCACGAAACCTGGGTGAGAATCGTCGGTTTCCTGGTCAGCAGATCATTTCTTCGTCCATGCAAATGTCTCACACGATGTCAGTGTGAACGCTGAAGCTCAGTCTCCGGACGTTCTGTTTGGGGTTTACTTCCGTAGCATTGAGACGTAGTGTTTTACTTTACAAAGCTAATCTGGCAGAATAATTAAAATAGGCATTGTTGGGCCTAGTAGTGCAGTCCAATGCTCATGCTGACGTTGACACACTCAAACCACACTTCCATCCAGTCGCGTGATACTATACATAATTACTAGATTTTTTTTAAAATTATGTAAATCTTTGGGGTCACACCGTGCGGCGTGATGACGTATTTCTAGCTTAACAAATTCAAAATCTAACCCGGATAGAAAAGAAGCCTAGCGGTTTTGTGGGACTGGGGGAGGGGGGGCATTCTTTAGAGCTGTAGCAAAATAATTAAATAAAATCTGGGTGGAAATATAGGGGGGCAAAAATAATGTTTCTTTTCTGAAAATACTATAGGATCAATATCTTGATGGAAGAGGAACGTCGGCTGCAAATATATAAATAATTATCGTAGCATCCCGAAATATCTTTGACTTATTCAAAGCGCACTTTCGCATTTGCTGGTCCAACAATTTGGAACGCCCTTCCTGTCGATCTTAGAAACAACCAGACACTGGAGTCCTTTAAAACAGATCTAAAGACACATCTATTTCGCAAATACCTTCTGGGATGATTGTCTACCTTATTTTCCATGTGTTGCTGTGTTGCTCCGGGTTGAAATGGCTAGAAAGACTTTGATATTGTATGCTTGTAATTAGTTTTTGTAGTGTTGTGTTTGTTTTAAATGTGGTGAATTATAGATTGTTTTTTGTTGACTTTGTACCGCGCTTCGAGCCTTTGGGGATGAAGCGTGTTTTTTTTAAATGAACTTTATTATTATTATTATTCTGACGCCAGGAATCATTGATGAAAAAAACAACAAAAAAAAAAACTGTCCAGTTTCGGGGGGCGCTTGAGGTCTTCTCGTCACGTCTGCTCCAGCGTGTCCCAATCGCGTGCTGAGTGATCAGAACCGAGGCAGTCGAGTTATTTTCAAATGTCCAAATTTCCCTTTTCTCTTTTATATCAAAGGCGTATCTATCACTTCATCTTCCCGGGGGTGGGGGGAGGCTGGAGTTTAAATCAAGGTAAAGGTTATCAAGTACACTCCATGTTTTATATAAGAGGAAAGGTGATGATCAATGATCATAACGACGAGGAAAAATAATGTAATTCAGTCTTGTGATGGCTAAGCAATGTGTACCCAGGGGTGAAGGAGGAGAACATTGCTGTGCGTAAAGCTAACGGACAAAAGAAAGAGCAGCGTGTGAGAGAAGCAGGCATTAACCAAGTCTGAATGTGTTCCACAAAGATTGAAAGTGTAAGATAAGGATTGAGTGTGTAAGATAAGGATTGACTGTGTAAGATAAGGATTGAGTGTGTAAGATAAGGATTGAGTGTGTAAGATAAGTATTGAGTGTGTAAGATAAGGATTGAGTGTGTAAGATAAGGATTGAATGTGTAAGATAGGGACTGAATGTGTAACATAAGAAAAGGACTGAATGTCTAGCACTAGTATCGAATTTGTGACATAGGCTACACACGCAAAGTTTTATTTTTTGTGAAATAAGATCACTTGTCTTTTCCATTTTAAGTGGTCCAGTTCCGTATGTCCTGACAGATTTCATGAGATTTCTTACTTGACTTCAACCCTCAAATTATACTCATTGTTTTAATTTAGGCTGTAATCATAGTCTTACATTGTAGCCGAGGTGTCAACTCAATCAAATAAATTTTAAAATGTCTGCGCATTTATTGTACTCACAAGCATATGTTTTTATGAACAGAATTTGAAAATAAACTAAAACTAATAATTTTTAAACGTCCAAAATCCGTCCGACTACCTTATGACAGTGTATATCATGTCCTTAGACCAAGACACTTGCACCTATGCCACAGAGTTATTTTAATGTATATGTCAGTTGATATATATGAGAATTCATATTAAACAATGAGCACTTTGTAACTCCCCTTGGGTTAAACAACGATGACCACACCTCCCTGGGGTCAACACGACCGCCCCTCATCATGGTTACAATACGTTAGCGATAAGAGTTTTCTGGCCATGTAGAGTGAAGCGGCACTTCATGTGCCTGACCATTTTGTCTATGTTATTTCTGTGTTCATTTATTGCTAGCGAGTCAGTGGCGACTAATGTAAAACAAGTTAAAAAAAAAAAATCAGATTAACATTTCCCCATGAAAATCCAGGAAAACAAACAACTAAAAAGTTTATTTGATCTGTTCAGGAGATCAACAATGTCATTCTTTCAGCGTTGAGAAATTTTTGATGAGCTTTAGTTTGATTAATTACAAGAACAATTTTCTGGTATTTTCTGATATTTTCTGATATTTTCTGATATTTTCTGATATTTTGTGAAATGTTCTGATATTTTCTGGTCATCTCAAGTTAGCAAAGAAAATTACGTAAATAACATATAATTAAAAAAGAGAAACAAATTTCAAGATTTATACAAGATTTATTTTCATACAGTTACTAACAGGTTGATGTCTCTATCTATGTTCAAGTGCAAAATGAAATTTCTTAAGTTGTGTTATGAGTGAAATGGAAAATGTCATTTTTTAAAATAATATTCTTAAAATACAGACCAAAAAAGATTCTGAATTGTTATGTTTAATTTACTAACATGCAAGCAATAAATCATTTTGAGAGCGCTAATACATTCTTAATGGAATGGACGCCATGTTTTGGTACCCTGATAGAAATATGGCCCTAAAAGATTGGGTTCTTCTCTTATGCTCATTATCGTATTTTTCCCAAGGCGCTGTATCACCAGCTATTTGAAGAATGGTTATACCTTCAGTGAAAGATCATCGCGGAGAGTTCGAATGTTGATACTTTAACCCTCCTCTTTCTCCCCCTCCTCCCCTCCCCCCAACTAGGCTGGGGTACCGCGATATATAAAACCACTAATTATAATAATAATAATACCTTCACATATATTTTAATTATCACGCTGTAACAATGACTGGTGGCCTTAGCTTTTTCGCTTCATGCCGATGACAATGCTTAAGTCAACATGTTAAGCTTCAAATTAAAAAAAAAAAGAAATCAGACTTTCAACCAATGTTAATTTCTTTACTATCACAGATTGCAAGACATAAGAAGTTAGATTTAAAGACAAAATAGATGCACCGTATGATTTGTGAGACATGAACTGTATGATTGATGAGCAATCATAGTTTTTTGATGTGATTAATTTTGTAAATGAAATTTGAATAAAGTTTTTTTTTTTTTTTTAAATAATAATATAATTACATTTTATATCAAGATTCTTTGACGGTGACTGTATTATTTAGTTATAGAAATTGTCACACTACGTCCTAGAAATAACGCTGCCAAAGTCATTGCGCTAGCTGGCTTAATCCCTATTATACTCGGGCACAAATATGATAGGCTGTATTTTGCCCTACGCGACAAGTTGATTTTCTAAACTGTTGTTTGCAATACTATTGGGTCAACAATGACGTAGATCCAACATAGACTTTTATATATTGAAATGAGCTATGCTGATATAACGCCAAAGAACCGATAACATTTAAGGACGTTCAGATTCTTAAAAACAACCATAGTTATTTTCTATTATTTTACGGAAATCGAATAAAGTTAAAAGCCAAAAAAATATTTTATTTCCGCTTATATTTTATTAAAATTAAGCATTGTAATTATAAATTTCAAATAAATTTAAAGTCTCAACTAAGAAACTATTTTTAAATTTTATGTGTGTTCGAAAGTTATGAAAAATTTTTTTTTTAAAAATGTAAAACAATCACTAAAAAAAAATTCACATTTATCGGGAAAACACAACCATCAGTTGTTTTTAGTCCGTCTTTTAGAGGGTTTTTTAACTATTGCGACATAAAATTTTAATTAATTTGTTCTAAATAATTACGCACATGCCATCATATCACGAATGGCCTATTTAGCCAAAACTTTTAAGGTTTCTTTGGTTTACCAGCGGGTGACAAAATTAATCATGCGTTTCCCCCTTTCTTTAAAATTAAAATTAATATATATAACTGATTGCTTTTTAAATTTTTAATAAAACGCACACATTTGTCAACTTTGTATTTTTAACATTTACATTTTTAAAAACTGTTTTAATTTCATAAATATACTTTTATTGAATTTATAACGTAATAAAAACTAACCTTTAAATAGACTTCTAATAAGAAAATGTCGTTTAATTCAATCAGTACAGCGAAAAAATCCATAGCCAAATAGCATTCACTAATCCACTTATAACTCCTCCAAATAAGAACAAACCAAATGAAGTGAAAAATATGTTAGTTTGGGTATGGAAAGGACTCCAATCCGGTGGAAGATTTTATTAATTTTAATAAGAAGTCTTGATTAGGGGAATTGGTCATTTTGCCCAAGGCAGCACAAGATGCGTCTCAAAATATAGGAATGAATTCGATAAATAATTAAACTATTTGGGTACCTATATATCGGAGGCAGGAAATAGGATGTGTACATTTTTATGTGGATGACAATATATTTAAATCCTATCGTATTACATTTGTGGAAAAAGATATTCTCTTTTTACAAATAAACATATGCTAACCAATTAAGAAAATCAATGGCATTACGAAACGTGGGTACATTTATATAAGTATACCCATGAATATCAAAACCCAAGCAATTTACACAGTTGAACATTTTCCAAAGAGGATTAAAGATGGGTTAATATTTTTTTTTTTCAAAAAAATAAAAAATTAATTTTTGTTTTACTTTGCGAAAAGTAAAGTGGGTGTATATTATAATGAGATTAACTATTTTAAAAAAAGATAACCAAGTCTGTTATAGACGTGAAAAAACTGTTTGCGAGATTCTTCTTTAGATATAGAATTGTTTGTTTTACGATTTTCTGATAAAGTATAATTTTTTTACAAAGGCAAAAGTATCTTCAAATTTGTTATGAAGATATCAATATAGATATATATCAAATTCCTGTAATATATATATATATATCATATACAAGTTTGTAAATTTAAGATAATTTTTTTAAAACAATTTTTAGAGAAAAAAAGTTGTAATTTGAGGGCACGAAAAGGGGTACATCTAAGGCATTTCTCTAGCGTAGAAATCGTCCTCAGTTAACTTCTTTAGTGACAAAAGTGATATAATTTGTCATACTTTAGATTGGGTAATTCATGGTCATGTTTAGAGGGGGGAAAGTAGTTTATGAGCGTGAAAGGCCTATAATATCTAAGCAGATAAACACCTCTCAAAACTTAATGATGTTAGAAACGTAAGTATCATTATATTTTTATGTTATGAATTGTGATGAGCTTTTGCAATAGCAGTTAGAAATTATTGCAAAGGATCTACCATTATTATCCGGATAGCATCGGGTCATTTATTCAATTTTTTTTTTTATAACCCAACAACCTACGATGTAACATAACTACTGACAAGGACGTTGCATCAAAATGCGTAATTAGAAATTTTTTTCGTAGGCCTACTTAATTTTTTTCCAAAGAACCAATGATCAACAAATGTTCTGAATCAACCTGCGCTAAGCCTATTACTTCTTTAAAGTAATGATTAAAGGCCATACTTATAAGGATCAAACGTGTCCGTTTTCTGCTCTACACGGACGGATTGAGAAATTTGTAAAACATGCCCGGTTTATAAAGTGTTTAAAGACTTCTTTATTATTTATTCCCGGTTATTTCTTTACGTCCATTTTTATCTATGTAGATACAATTATAAATTTGTTGTTGTGGTTTTTTTTTTTAAACGATGGAAATATATTTTTTTTCTAAGTCACTAACTGGATCTGTAATTACTTAGTACCCTCCTGAGATCAAAACTGAGACTTTCTTAATGTAGCAGGCACGAAATTTGATGTGGCATCGTCATCACCCAAGCGTGTTATGTTTTTAAATCGCCCAGCCAGGAAAGAAGCTACATCTTTATACTTAAGTTCACTGCTGGGATCATTTCCAAATATGTTTAGACAATCTTTGTAGATCACGGCGCCGTGTAGAACTTTGTTGAAATCCCAAAGTTTTGATAGAAAGGTAAACCCAACAATTCCGTTGATTCCAACAGTGACGACACGCAAACTCCCATCGGTTTGTAAAATATAACAGTCGTTGTCGTCTCTGAAGCTGATCATGTGCTTAGCTGGTCCTTCAAATCCTCCGCATCGCGTCCATTTTTTATCTGCGATATTCAGACTATAGGCACGTGTTTCATGTTTATCATTGACAACGATGTCACAAAAGGCCAGAATGTTTATTTCAAAGCTGAAAGCACATTCAAATGCTGTATGAGCTAGCAGAGGTGTGAACTCCTGGACATTGATTGATACAGCGGTGGGATTAAATCGATAGAGTTTTTTTGCTTGATTAGAGAGGATATACATGAAATCCCCATGGGCTACAAGAATTGCTTTAGTATCTTGACCAGGTACTGTAATGGCGCTTCTCCATTCATTGCCATCAAATCGAAAAATATATAAGATGTTTGAAAATAATGTTTTAGAGCTTTGTCCAAAGGCATAAATTTCGTTATTATAAGACTCTAAGCGAAATATTGTATCTAAATTTGAACAGCGCTTTAGTCTCACCCCTTTCCCTTTACCAAGAGACAAAGCTTCTATGTTTGTTTTACCTGACACATAGACACCAAAGTTATCAAAAGCACTACACTCCCTGTGAATTGCCGTTGAAGGCCATTGTCCGTGCCAACAGGTGGATAATTTGTACGTGACTGCAGTAAAAATGATATTTCTTGCTTCGTAGTTTGACCAACTCATGCTTATACAAAGCCTTAAGGAATAAAGAACTTGCCAGACATAGCCTAGAAGCCTTAAGAAGGTAGGTTAAACATTAAAGTCTAGATTTGCGGTGGACGGCCTGAGATTGGCTTCTTGTTAGTGCGTCATTTTCCTTGTTATCCTCTTCTCTTGTTTTATCACGCCGCTCTTCCTTCTGATGGTTTACATCGCTTCCTTCAGTATTCACATTTCCAACACTTCTAACATTTTCGGCCTGTTCGTAGTCATTACTTCCTCGTTGGCATTTTGTTCCATTGACATCAAGACTTTGCTCTGAAGCTGGTTCGTCTTTGTAATAATCTGCCCAATCTAAGATTGCTTCAAGAACGATATCCTCCGAAGACACGACAAGATCCTGTCTTTTAACGATTGACAACACTTCATTCGAAGACATTTTTAGAAATCCTTGCGTTTTTCTAACAGCATTGAAATTTTTTAGGATAAATTTTCGCGTAACCTTCAAAACCGTTTCTGATCCAAACAACTTTGCATTTTCGTTAAACTCATGAAAGTTATCTGTTTTAATGAACTTGGTTGCACACTTTTCACAATGTTTGACCAAGAAATCAATTTGCAGCATGTGTGCAGCTTTCCATATGTCTATAACATTATCCACTGTCAGTACATCGCGTCCTGTATAAAGAACCGTAATAATCAGCTGAAAGGTCTCCTTTGAAATCTCTTGTAGCCTAGCAAACCCTTCCTTATCTTCTTTCATACCAGATTTAAACATGCCCCTTAACACCGGAGAGCACGCCCCGAGCAGAACACGGTGACAGTGAAACGATGTGTCATCTACTTGAAAGTTAAAGTCCTGTAGATCCTGCTCTTGCCAGAGTGTTTGGATGCAGTTGATGATCCCGAATGCACACCTTTGGTGGATGCCCTTGTTCATGGTGCTAGACGGTGTGGTTTTTTTTATGGACAGCATCCCTTCAAAGTAAAACAAAAATGTTATCAAAAGGTAAATAAATTATATTTGAAACCAAATTAAGTGCACCAACTCACCCCAACACGTGACAGCTGTTGACATGGCGTCTGAATGTTCATTGTTATCTTTACTAATAATTTAAAAGAAATATGATTGCCAACTCCAGAATAACATTTAGTTCTAACTTATGTATAGATATGAGTAAAATAAATGTCTACATAATAAAATTATCAACTTTACAGTGATTTTTTTTAATGGTAAATCTTATCATAGCCGTCAAACACTGTAAAGTCCCATCTAGCCCTAGCACCGCGTGCTCAAGGAACATTTCGTGCCAGACTCGACCTGATATGCCATCTGCGCACCGAAATACAAAGTCAGCTCCAGCACCAGTCCGATGAGTGAAATAGTCATGATCGACTTTCGACTTTTGACGGACTAATTGACACAGTTAAACATTAAAATAACCGATAGCTAGCATTCGAGTGTATAGAACTGACTCCATCAAAGACAATCCAGGCCATTTCACTTTGGTTTTCAGAAATATAAATGGAAATTGTTGGAACATTTTTTCTGCCAGCTAAATTTAAAGATCCATACACTTTTTAAATCTTTCGTTTGTAAAAAGTAAATACAATAATAACAATTATTTATAGTAATAATAAGGAAACTGTTATTTTTTTCAAGTGAAGCCAGTGGCGAAGCTAGGTATTTTTTTTTTGGGGGGGGGATTTGGGGGCCCGGGGGGCTTGGCCTCTTTAAGGGCCCCTGCATTTTGACATTCGACATTATTTAATGTAAAAAAAAAAATTCGGACACGCATTTTGGGGGCCCCCCTCAAGTAGGGGCCCGAGGGAACTTTCAAATTCGGACCACCATTCCCCTCCCTAGCTACACCACTGAGTGAAGCCTAAATGAAGTAAATGTAAAACCAGAGGTACAATCTGCTCTCCAGACATCAAAGTCCTACAGAATTTCGTTTATTCCTATTAAAGTATAAATATAGTATTTAATAACTTAGATATCTCATTTGTAATAAATTGTAATTTAATAGTATACTTACGGTTAATTTTCTACGCAAAAACCTAAGACAGACGTCTGTTTGTGGAATGTTTAAATACTGAAAGTGAAAGGATACAATTCCGGGAACTCTATTTTAACACAACGGAACTTCCCAAATTTATCAAGACACTTTAATAATAAATCGATTTTGTTAAGGCCTTCTATGAAATAACAATAGGTGTGGCCATAAATCTGTCTGATATACTCCTAACTTTTGTTAATAACTGTACGGACGCACAATTAATTATTATATTGCTGTGTCTTTCTCATTTTTGTTTTATGTTGCAACATTCACCCACCTTATTCCCCTTCTTCTGATCTTTTTTTTTTTGTCGTTAGGAACTTGTGGCGATTCGAATTCTTTGCTTTTGATTTAACGATCAATCAGCTTACATACTAGCAGATGCTGTTAAGGACACAATTTAATTTTAAAATAAGGAAGCAACGCTAAAAAAAAATCTCCGATTCCCGTACCACTAGGTTATGTCTATGTAGGTAATGTCATTTGATAACCGTTATTTTATTGTACTGCAACCTCTTCAGTGTTGAATTTCTCGTGATGAGGACCCAACAAGTTTCAAGCAATCAAGAAGAAATCACAAAATTTGAGATATCTCGTTTTGTTCCGCTTCAAAATAAATGTGTGCAATGTCTCATTTTTTTATGGACATCCCAACTTTCTGTCAGTAAAATAACGGATGGTTTGACAACCCTGGTGCTAACTCATTGCTTTCCTGATCAGTTTCGGTTTCTATTTTTTCGTAACTTCCATTTCGATTGCGTTGTTCACCATTTATTGAACACATGACTAAGTATGTGTGTGTGTGTGTGTGTGTGTGTATGTGTGTTATTAGCACCCAAGGGACTGCACTCTCTCGTGAAACAAAGGGCATTTATTGAAGATCAATATTTACAACGTGTACTCGTTCCCTTTCCCTTGGACTACAAACAATTGGATAATGTTGCTTGGCGAAAAATTATTAGTAGAGGACGTCATAGTCTCACGCGCAACAATACTTTCATAAACTTTCCTTTTCATGCCAAAAACATGTAACATCAGATAAAATAATAAAACAATTCTTGAAAAACACGCTTTTCTAAGAAAATGTAATAAAAAGTAGACCCACTTCCCGTCAGCCTATTGAGCTGAAACTTGACACATAGACGCGTTGCCGATAACAATACGTCCTTTCAAATTTTCATCCTTAACCCCAACCTCGAAATCAGTTGTTCCTGTTTTTTAAAGGGAATATGAAGGAAATATTGACACCGACTCCACAAAATAAAATGCCCCAATAATCGCGCTAAATGAGATGCTTTAAAAAAAATCGCACACGTTTTCGGGGCGTAATATTTTCTTCTGTTTCCTGAAATAGTTGGTGAAATGAATCTGCGGTGTAAAAGCGGGGTGGGTCATTAGAACATAATATAGTTCAGGTGCGTGAAAATAAAAGTGCCGTTGGGAGTCTTGGTGGGTGAGGGGACTAATTGACATTATTATTAAAGGCGATTACTGGTTTACTGGTATGAATGTTTTGTCAATTTTTTCAGCCCCCCCTCCCCTCCCACCCCCACACCCGCACCCCCAAAAATTGCTCAATGTTAAATTTTATAAAGGATTTATACGAAAACTTTATTTATAGGGTCTGTTTAATTTATGATTCTCTCTCCGTCCATACACGTCTACTGTCGTCTGCTCATATTCAGAGCGTCATACCAAGCTGTCCTATAGCAGAGAGACAATAAGCGGCATCACTAGATTCAGGAGCTGAAAACAAAGTGACCAGAGTTGAGAGTGGCAATACTACTGACCACAACTTACAGTGGCAATATTACTGACCACACCTAACATTGATGATAACACCCCTGAACCCATCTCCCAGTGACAATACTAATGACTACTCCTCACAGTGGCAACACTACTGACCCAAACTCACAGTGGCAGCACTACTGACCCAAACTCACAGTGGCAGCACTACTGACCCACACTCACAGTAGCAGCACTACTGACCCAAACTGACAGTGGCAGCACTACTGACCAAAACTCACAGTGGCAACATTGCTAACCACACCTCGCAGTGACAAAACCACTGACACCAACCCCAAATTGGCAAAATAACTGACCACACCTCACGGTGGAAACACTAATGACCCCATCTCACAAAGACAACACTGCTGACCACACCTCACAGTGGCCACCCATCTGACCACACGTCACAGTGACAACACTACGTTGTCGACACGAGAGCTCCGAACGTGTCGAGTGACCAGCACTTAACATGTCCAGCACTTCTGGCTCACTGGCACTTGACACGGGAGTTTCATTAAGTGCACTCCATGCCTGGGTCGGTCTGTCTCTAATGGTTCCGTGTTTATTTATTACTGACCACTATGATATAACAAGATAATGACAGATGCCATGGACAATGTCCCACTTAAAAACTAGAAGAAAAAACAAACCGTTTAAAGATCATAATTGTTAATAAGTTTATTGTTGCATCATTTTATATTTTGAATAATAATTATAATTTTCTCACTATAATATCAAATAAAGATTTTAAAAAATTCAAGTCAGAAAAGAAGAACCGTTTTAGCTGTTCATTCTTTCTAATAACAAAATACATAATTATCTCTGTAACAAATTCACAAGTGCTGCCAGATGGCAATGATTTCACTAAATGAAATGTCAAATTTCGAATGAGTTTGATGAAGGAGGTTCTTAAAAACACCACAAGCGCCTAATATATATATATTTTTTTACAGAAATGTTTGGTTTAGGATATTAATTTAGTTCAAGGGCGATGGCGTCCCCGAAGGCGTAGGGGTTGGTAACCACAAATTGGGAATCTTCAAAAGTGCGTTAATTGAATGCCTGCTGAGTCAAGTTACCTTTGTTTGGGCGGGGCTACAGCTGGTTATTCAACAATCGTTTGTGATCATTTAAAAATAAATAATTAAAAAGTGCAGAAAATCAAGTGCCAAGGCTTCAGGACGCTATGTCAAATCCCATTTTCTACAAATGGCGCGCGGTTACATTAAACATTGCGTTCTAGTTCTGTGTGATGAGTTGATATCTAGTATATCACTTTCTCTCGAGGCCTACACACACTGTATTACAATTAATGAACTTACTGTGTTACATTGTTCATTAACATTTATATTATATCCACTTATAGTCCGTTTTAATGACTTCAATTCTTGCATTAAAAAAAAAATAATTAAAAAACGAAAACAAAAAAAAAACACATGTGTATGTTCTGTGAAAATTAGATTAAGCCACAAGCAATTTGTGTAAATAAAAACAAAATACTTTAAGCTTTAATTATGGTCACACAAAAATACAAATTTAAACATTTGTATAAATTAAAGAAAAACAAATTAAGCTTGAATTATGGTTAAACCAAAATACAAATTTAAACGTCTTGTCAAATGTCTTTACCAGTGCAAATAGAAGCATTTATATATGTAAGAATTAATGGTACGTAATATAAGCAAATATACATTAATATATACATATTAGAGAGCCTCTGAAATGTATACAAAGCCTGATCATTTTATAAATAAAAGATTAGGAACCTACATGGTGCTGATGCGTCTTCTGGGAATGTAAAGATCCGAGAAGTTTTCCTATGTGAAATAGTTTGAATCGTGAAGTTGTATTTTATGAACTGCATAATGAATGAGGCAGTATCTTGACAAACACGATCATGTTTCACAAGTGCACATTTGAAACCTGGAATACGTCTCTGGTATTTTTTGAAAATGTTATCAAAATGTCTATAACGTTATTATTCTAGTTTATTTGCTGTTTGTTGTTTGTATAAAGTAAAAGAAAATAACATCCAAAAACAGATCTCGGGGGAACACCTCCAGAGTATCAAACTTACAAAAGATTGTTTCCGCAGAATTTATCACAGTTTTATAACTATAAATTGACGCAAATATTGGAGTTCATTGAACTCTAAACAATAAGTTTATAAATGCCTTACTCATCACACATTTTTTTTACCAAAAATGTATAGGCCTAAAAGTCTTTAATTCCTTAAGGCTTTTAGACTTTACAATCAAGTTTAAATCAATTTAATTAAGGTCTAAATGGTTTTCAAGCCTTTTCTGGTAGTCCTTTCAATTTAAATTAATTTTAAAAACAAAATTTACAAAATAATATTTGTAAGGTACAAGCTATTCATTGAATTAGAGTAGTAGAGTTAAGTTTTAACTCATTGAAAAAAATTACCAAAAATGGCTCTTATCAGGAAAACAAATTTAAAAGTGTCAGTTATAAAAAAAGCATGCTCCCATTAGCAGCCATTGACAAAATGAAAGAAGTTAAACCACGGGGGGGTGAAGTGAGTGTATTTATTTTCACATCTCTAAATGGGACTTGTATATGTAATTTTTGAAACTACATTAGTATGAAAGTCGATAATGAGACTCGTGATCAAAGAGTCATTGTCATTGTCATACTATATCATCAAGATACAAAATCCTTAAACATATTCTATTCTACTTTTATTTAATGCGTTGCTTAAAGATGCAACGCGTCACAAATAAAAATTTAAAATCATGGGGCCGCTTCTTGGGAAAAAAGTTTGGGAACACACCCAAGTCCACTCCTCCTACAGACCTTTTCCCTCAAATAAATATGTATTTTTTCTTAGGAAAAAAAAATGACAGGTGCACGATCTCGTGAGTTGCCATTGGACTCAATACCCTGGATAAAACACTAATTCACAATTATTAAAAATACAGCCATCACTTTAATCTTGATGGCCTTAAAAAAAATTTATTTTATGCATCTACATAAACATGTTGATACACACTCAAGAAAACTTTAACTTCTATAACATCCCAAAGTGAACATGACAAAGCGTTCAAGAAATATTTTCTTATAAAACAAAGTATAAAACAAAGCTAATTATGCAGTAACCAAGGGGTGCATTTTTTGAGTTGCTCTTTGTGGTGACGTCAACCTACTCTTAGAATGAATACTGAGAAAGTCATCAAACTTCAAAGATGTTTTTAGATAAGACAACTGGCACAACATTTGATATGTCATCGGCGGTAATCCAGTTGATCACTATATCTTTATCTTTAAACAACCGTCTCTGCAAGGTTGTCCTTGTGCCGGCTTTACTGGAATCTGCTGCAAATACAATGAGGTTGTCACTGTACATAAAGGCTCCTTGTAAATTAAACTCATTTTCCCAAAGTCTTTCTATAAACTCAAAGAGGAAATCTCTTTCTGTGTTCACAGCAATTTTATGTAAATTCCCATTGCCTTGTAATATGAAAGTATCACTGTCATATTTAAAATGTGTTAGTCCATTTGCTGATCCAGGTAAGATGTCAAGTTGTTCCCATTGTTTGTCATTTAGATTAACACGATAAACGCCAGTTGCAGATTCACAATTTCTGGAGACATTATAAAAAGCAATAATGTTTTTTTCAAAGGCCATGGCATGTGTAAATGTGATGCCCCTATCGGGAAATGTTGTGAAGCGGCATAAAGTTTTACCTTCGTCAGATAAATTAATTCTATAAATTCCGTACTCATCCGTGGCGAGGATGTATATGTAATCTCCATGACTGATAAGAAAAAATCTCGGCAATGGGCCAACTTGGGTAATCGTTTCCCATTTTTTATCTCTAAATATCAATACCTCTGATTTAAAATCATATGTAGCGTAACGATTATAGCCAAATCCAGTCAAAGCATATATTTTCTTATTAAAAACGTTGATATTGACAAACTTGGCACCATCAGGAAACGGGATTTTTTCTAACTTGAACCATTTATTTCTAGTCAGAGACAACGCCTCTGAGGCTCCATTTTGTCGCACAAAGACTCCAAAGTGGTCAAAATTATTACACGCCCTGTAAATTGACGCCGATGGCCACTGGATCCATTGTCCGTCTCTAGCCGTGGACAACTGGTACCTGACGGCCTCATAAATAATGTTTTTAGCCTCATGGTCTGCTTGTACTAAGACATCTTTATAAACCTTATCTAGAGAAGTAGGACTCGCGATGCAAGTTCGTGCAGATTTCAGTAACGGGGCCAACATTTGTAATCTAGAACATCGATGTTCCTTAGATATCTGAGTCTTTAATGATAGAGAGTTTTCTTTCATTGTGTCTGTGTCATGAATGTCCTTCTCAGGTCCAGTTCCACAAAATTTTACATTGTTTGTTGCAATGTCCGTAATATCTTCGCTTTCTATGTTCTCACGTGATACTTCACCAAGCATATCCAGTTGTTGTTGATCAAGATTTTTTATTTCTTTGCAATTTCCTCCATGAAATGTATAATTTGGACACTCTACTTCACCTTTTTCTGGACATGTCAAAGTAGTCGTCTCGTCTTTGTAGTAATCGACCCACTTTAATATGGATTCCAGGACGCAATCTTCAGAACTAGCCATCAGATCTTGACTTTTTACCACTGATAAAAATTCATTAGGGGCAAGTTGCCAAAATGTATTAGAGTTTTTAACTTGATTAAAGTGCCGAATAGTAAACTCAACAATTCCATCTGCAACATTCTTTGAATCCAGCAACTTAGCAAGCGCGTACATCTCTTCAAAGTTGTCTAAAGTCAATCCTTGGACGACCCTCTTTTCACAATGTTTTATCATGAAATCAATCTGAAGCAAGTGAGTGGCGTTCCACACGTCAATCACATTCTCATCCGTCAGCACGTCACTTCCTGTGTAGATAGCTGTAAGAATCAGCTGGAATGTTGTGGAGGACATAGTTCTCAAAGTTGAGAATCCGTCCCTCGTTTCCTTCAAATCGGATCTAAAAAGGGCGTCAAAATAGGGCGAACAAGCTGCCAGAATCAACCGATGACATTTGAACGTCTCATCTTCAACTTTAACTTCATAATCCAAGTAATCCTGTTGTTCCCATAAAGATTTTAAGCATTTGGCAATACCAACAGCGCAGTCTTGATGCACATCCATGTCAGTGTTTCTCTAATCGTTTTCCTGTTATTTTGTATTAATGCTTTTTAACTGAAATATATAGACTTGGAGATAAAAATAAACCCTTTTTCTTTCCTATGATCCATCTCAGTGTTGCACAATTCTTTTTTTTTTAAAAAGTTAAGATTAACAGACGTGAAGAAGTTGTCATGAAATTTTGCCCTGGCGGTCTCAGGGGTTGTGATGAATCCGTAAACCACAATTAATTTTCAAAAGTTAATTAACCTTCAACTGTGATGCGTTTTTTTCTTGTTCCAGTGGAGAAGCAAACATTTTTTTTTCCGCAACTACCTGTCAAAAATATTGGAAGTAAGTTTGAGTTTTGTTGTTTCATTGTTTTGGTTTATTTAACAAATATTTGCTTATTAAACTGCACGAGGCGGCGCTGCAAATGTTATTTGTGCAACAACTACCTTAAAATGATATGCTCTACACCAGTGGTTCCCAACCTTTCTAGTGCCGCGACCCTTTAATACAGTTTATCGTGTCGTGGCGACCCCCTGCCACACAATTATTTTCGTTGCTACTTCATAGCTGTAAGGATATGTGTTTTCAGATGGTCTTAGGCGACCCCTGGGAAATGGTCTCGCGACCCCCAAAGGAGTCGCGACCCACAGGTTGAGAACCGCTGCTCTACACGATATTAATTAATCCTGCTGTCCAAATTATATTCCATTATAAATAATTCCCGAGGCGATAGTGTCGAAACAGTGATTGATTTTAATATCGACATTCACAATGATAAATACGTTTCACAAAATCTGAAGATACTTGGAATTATATAACACGAATTTCAGCTACTATTAAACGTCTACACAACATAATCTTCTTTTAGTTGTACTTCTTAAAGTTATCAACAAATCTTGATACAATCTTAACGGTCTCTTCTCTCCATTGCAAAACAAAACTGAGTTATTCGACCAAAACTCCGATATGTCAGTTCCTCCTAAGTCCCAACACTGTATATTATACAAAGAATATTAATAGTATTACTTGTCTCCCATAAGTGATTCACATCCGTGACACACACACACAAATAATGTTCTTTTACGTGTACTTCTTAAAGTTATCAACAAATCTTGATACAATGTCAAAAGTCTCAGTTTATTCCACCATTATTCTCTCCATTCCAAAACAAAACTCTCTTATTCAACCAAAACTGCGATTAGGCAAGTTCCTCCAAAGTCCCAACACTCTGTATATTATACAAGGGATATTAATCGTATTACTTGTCTCCCAAAAGTGGTTCATATATTCATATCCTTGACACATACACATTTAATACATTGTATAGCACCTTTTACGTGATAAATTATTTTAAATATATTAATTTGAAGCCTCGTCAAAACTAAGATTATTATCAATTTAATTAGTTTAAATTATCTTTACGTTACTTAAATAAAGTCACAGCAGATCATTCGGTCTGTGGTGAATGTCAACATTAAAGAGAATGTAAAGTGTCTATTTTAATAATAGGCGTAAAAATAAACGCATCCATCTATTAAAATGCGATTTCTTGAAACTCTTTATAGTGGAGAAATGATACAAAATCCCTTACTTAAATTTGTGACAGCTTCATTATTTATAAATAAAACCTTCAAGGCTTAAAAAAAATAAAGTCATGGGAAAGACAATAACCATTCATTTCTTAGGATTAGTTAACACAATCTTGGGAACATTTCTTTCCAATATGGATTTAGTGTTTTGAAGACCGTCTGGCTCGCATTGGTAGCAACAGTCGTTTTAACGAATGACGACTTGGGACTCTTCTAAGGACATGGCCCTCTCGCAAACCCCCAAATAAAGTATAAAATATATACAGAATAATGAACATAGCCCATATTATATTTTATATATGTAATTGCTCAAACTAACATAAACTAAAATGTTCATACATGGACCAAAGTGTAGTTGATGTGGCAACAGAAGTAACGTTAGCTATGTCATTTACTGAGCAATTTTTTCTTTAATGTAATCGAATAAGCCAATACTTTTCTTCCAAACGTTATTGTATATCTTCTCGCAGCTAGCTTAGTGTGCATATAAAGTTTTAAGCACACAAAACACATTCTGTTATACACTTTACTGATTTATTTTAAAAATAAAATGTCAACATCTAAGCCTACCTCAATGTGATCCCAGCTCACAAACACGGCGAATGATCCCGAACCCACTACGGTCGACCGGTTTGGACCGGCTCCTTCCAAAAGAGTCACGTGACATTACTATGCCCACAAATCAATAGTGATCGATTTTTGTTCAATTATAAATATCTCTTTTGAAGGCGTGTAAAAATCAATGAGTCAAAAATCAAAACTATGTCACGTGACCCTATACTGAGGCCCTTCTTACGCTTTGACAATGAATTATGTAACGGAGCTCATTATTGGCAAGAAAAATCTCTTAACTAAAACAAAAATAATTCTTCCACTCTCATGGTGTTGATGATGTTAAGGGCACACTTTGTTGAGTATATAAATGATATGTTATCATGATATGTTATCATGATATGTTATCATCTTCCTAGACAAGTGCTGCAGTGCGATACGAGGGGACCCGTCCATTCAAAACATTTCGTAATTCAGATCCATGTAAAATCATTTCAATGGATTTCGTGTTATTTAAAACACCGAGTCATTCTTTATTGGCCACTGTCATTTTTTCTTATATTCGATCCTAGCTTTCTAACGTGTGTGTCCAGTTGGACAAAATGCAAGAGCATCGACTTTGATGTAAATATTTTAAATTCATAAATGGTTATCTCTTAGATATTTTGAGTCTGGTGTGTCCTGCGTCCTTTTCGAAACCGCCCTCCCCCAACTCCACATATAATAGTACTGAGTGGGAAAAAGGATGTTGTGCGGGACGTATGAATTAATCAGGGATATGGTGTAGGATTGTATGAGGTGTGTATCATTGGCTGCAGGACTATGGTTTAGAAGTAATGTCATAATAGACCATTCCGCCTGTTACTTTTATAAGTATAGCAAGCAATTTTGATTTAATGACAATATTGACTTACAGTCATTCCAATATAAAGATAAACACAATTATGTATCTTTTGTTTGCAAAATGTAAATACCATAGTGATAAAAGTAATTAATGTTATAAAAACAAACAGACTAAATAACTAAATTTGAAAACAAATTTGCAGGCTGTTGTCGAAACTCAAGTTCTTAACAAATATTGTATTCTTTTTAAATCATATTATATTAAGTATTATTTTTTTGTGGAAAGATAAGTTGCATTAAATTTTAGTTAAATGGTATACTTATAGTTAAATGTCTAAACGAGACTACTCACCGAGGAATGTATGAATACTACAAAGAGAAACATATGTTGTGTATTTTTGACCAATTGGAAAAAGAACCCTATTTGTTGCCATTATTTAAAAAAATGCATTTCAAATTACGTTTTGACCATCTGTGAAGAGACGCCATAAACTAAAGTTATATTCTGAAACACAAAATGTGCTTGATAAGGTTTATGATGTCATTACATTATTTAGCAAGAAAGGTTCTTTTCATGTCATTGATGTGTTGACCAAAAATGATCTCCGACAGGTCAATGTACGCTATTGTCAACTTGTTACGCACTGACTTGTATTGGGAGAAATTAATCTCCTATTTTAATTTTAATTGGCTCGTTGTAAACAGTGCCTAACAAAGGACGATACCATATAATCAACAATATTAAGGATACGACCCAAAACAGTTTCTAGTTACAATTAATTAAGATTTATTATGTCTTAAGATAATTACAAAATAAAATAAAATAAAATTACAATCTTCAACTTACAGTATGGTAGATGTCGTACCGGTACACAGTTAATACAATTAGAAATAATGATGCCAATAAATAATGCGAAATAAACACATATAAGTAGGAGCACACAAATACACAAAGAATAAAACACGCCTCGTAATTGTTAAGAGAATCTATCTCAAAAAATCTCCGTCCGTCGTCCGTGCCTGTCAATCCCTTATATAGGTGGGTCTACCGACGCCCAAGCCCTGCCTTCGAGACATTTCGAGAAAAATCCCAATCATTCTACCAAATACTATTTGGAACAGATTAATTATTTTTAGTGGCTGGCGGTGTAAACAAGAAATACATCAAAGACCTAAGCCACACCCCTTTGTGAACACAGCGTCTCATGCGGGGTCAATCAGAGGGCACGTACGAGAAATATTGTGTAAACAAGCTCTCTGTAACACAACTCCTACAGTCTTCTTGGATTGATTACATTCGTCAAATTCTTTTCACACGTTGAATGCTTCGTACTATTCCTACCATCATTGAACAAAGTCAACTTCTTTTCGAAATAATTATAACTTTAATGTCTGAGTAAATATAATACACATAACACGTGAATATAGCGCAGCTCGCTATCAGACCTAAATAATAAACATCCTATCACTTCAAAGTTCCACTCAAGACTGCCGCACGACTAAAACATACGTCACAATACTGCATAGACAATACGTCACGAATCAGCATAAAATACGTCATAGAGACAATGGTGGGAAGAGCGTTCAAAAACTATAATAGTCAAGCGCGGGAAAAGCGTTCAACAACTAATGAACATAATATTGAGTCGCAACAATTACTAATGAACGCTCATACTCGACAGCTATTGAGAAAGGTCCTAATGAACCTTAATGCTATTTCCTTTAAAATGTTGCAAATTTTTTCCACACCATTTATATCCATATTCCATTATTGTGTCATCTAAAATTATACCAATAGTTCATAGGTCAAATGATGAATGATATGTTAAAATAATGTGGAAAATTATTAAATAAGAAGACAAAATATGAAAATAAAGTTACATACGAACGTTTTTGTTCTTTCTGGAAAATTTGTGAAAATCAATATAATTTTTACCAGTTACATTTATCAATGTTTAAAAATAATATTCATGCTCAATAAGGGACTATACAGCTTCAACAAAACATACCAACACCAACACATGTGTTTAAGATGACCCTCAAACGTTTTATCTGGTATAAAAAAAATTCAAAATTTAATTTTGATTTAGAGGATTTTTTTCAAACTTTAAATGAATAATTTGTGACCTGACACAGACAGCCAGTAAAGGTAAATCTGATGTATTGAAAGCAGACATTCTGACATCGCACAGTAGGAAATTATGGTTATTTTGTTTCTTTCCTTTAAAAAAGATATGACTTAAAAATGGTTAGCAAAGCGAATTTAAGTTTTTAAAGACTAAGTGAAATGAACTAAAACAGGCAATGATATAATAACGGTTAGTATTAACCACACCCATCCTTCAAAAGTCACGTTATATTTGTGATGAAAAGATGATATGCTTTATGTGTTAAATAACATTCAATGGAGTTGATAGACAGTAATTGCTAAATGAACTTATGTAATTTTGGAAAAAAATGCTTGAAGAAATCAATCATCATATTTTTAAAAATGGAATATTTTTGTAATTAACCTTTTCTGTTATAATTTTTTTTTTTAATTTTGCAAATAATTAAAAAAAAATGTTGATGTATTTTTTTTACTTCATATAATTTCATACCCTTACCATATAAATATTTTTGGTTTCTTGTTAGTAAAATTGGATGAGCGAAAAATAGAAATCAAATGTAATTTTTATCAAATATTTGAGCCAATAGTTGAGTAAAATATTGGCCAATATTAAATCCATAATCGCTATTGATACATCATGACAAATGAATACAATTGTTTCAACAACAAAAATTTCCCTGATAAGACATAAACATGAGGATTGAACCAAATCCATAGTTTTACTTAGCTGCCATGTCTTTTTCCTGTTTGGTTTTTCCAATTATGTTAAAATCACTTCCTCTCTACATCTCATTACTTTGTTTCTGTCTGGTTTAAGCGCCCTCTCCTATATTTTTTCTGTTTTAGGTAGGATATGTATATTGATATGATGTAAATTTAATTTATACTTATTTAAATGTGTTTTGTTTGTTTGTACTGATGAAGGCATGTGCCGAAACGTTTAATTGTGTATAATGTATAATTATTATTATTAAAGCTAACTCATATTGTTCTATTGACACAATTTGTTCGTGCCTTATTAATCTAATAAACATGAGGAGCATAAAACTAATAATTCGTCAAAATAGTTTTTGTATTAAGATAGTATTTCAAAAGATACATTTCTGTTATTGTTTAGACAAAATGATACACAGACAAGAATATTTACAAACAAGGGATTTGAAAAGTTTCAAGAAACAACATTTCATGAAAAATAAATACTATTAAATAATGGACACAATCGCATTACAGAGTACATTTGGGGGAAAAAAAATAGAATCCAACAATTGTATAGTCATACATCAAATATAATATATGGTTGTATCATGTGATTAAGGTGCAAGGCGGTTAGTTAATTTGTTTTTGCAGACAGTGTAAAGAAAAACAAAAAATTGATTACATAACTTAAAATTCATAAGAACAGACCGACTAGCAGCTTGAACAACTTATGTAGATTTAAAACTGAAACAACTCAGCTGCTTAAAATCTATAGGCATTTGTAAAATACACGAAGACGATTTTAAATTAAGGGTGATTAATCTCTTTAACATTCATTTTTGCAATCTGATATTTTTTTTATGAACATAAACATTGTTTAATTGTACAAATTGCCTAATTAACGGCTCACACGAGAAGATAAAATCCCATCAATACTACCATTAAATGTATTGGAGGTGGAAGATGGTCATATTTCCTAGGTGCACGGATCTATTTGATGGAGTAATTAGTGGGAATAGGATTGTGACCCAGGGACTGAACGCTACTCTCTCATTTGTCACTTCTATTTCAATGCTTAAAGCATTAAAACTCATATCATTCTCTTATTTTCGGAAATTTTTAAAAGAAAAAAAATACATTACTTCGAAAAACGGAGTCAAGACTCTTTTCTCTGTTTACATCACATCATCAACATTTTACTTACTCTTTGTAAACAGTTTATTTTGAAGGTGAAGGATAATATTTTTTCGGTAGAGCAGCAAAGACGACATTTGAATATATATTATCGCTGTAACTGTAACAGCGTATCTTTGTAAAGGAATCAGGGGGACAGGAGAGTTTAGTTATATCGGGGAGGTCATTGGTATCATTGTTTCCGAATATGATAAGCTCTCTCTCATATATTACGGCGCCTAAGATGCTTTTTGGCTTTACCCACATTTTGCCCAAACATTCAAAAGTTATAACATCAGGTGTTCTCTCCAAAACTGCCCACACTTCTCCAGTGGTTTGTAAAATATATGTGGTCGTATCATCCCTGAAACTTTTTGCCCAGGCCATGGATTCGTTCATATTTTCCAGCTTTGTCCATGTTTTTAAACTTACATCTAGTGAATGAACGATAGTTTCATTAATTTGGTTGGTGTTGTTGTATTCATTAGAGAACAGCAGAATTCTTTTGTTCCAACTCAAACAAAGATCCACGCGTTCTACATTGGCAGGAAGATCAACAAAAGGAGACACAGTTTCATTGGCATTTCTTAGATTGAATTTATTGATTTTTCCATATTGCCCGTTTAATTCCCAAAAAAAATTGTCATGATTTATCAAGTTTGGTGCATTATTATTTAAGCTGAACATTGTTTGCCATGTGTAACCTCTTAAAATATAAATAGACGAATTTCCCCTAAAAGTATATATATCATTTTCAGAGATAAGAAAACGCATAGAGTGTGCGCTTAGCGCTCCACACAACGGTATTTGAAATACTTCATCTCTCTCCATAGAATAAGCCTTTATTTCTTTATGTGTAGAGAAGACAGCAAAGTGTTCTAGTTCACTTCCAATCCTGTGCGAAGACGCTCTAAGCAAGTGTCCCTGTCCACTACAGTGATACATTGAAGCTTTAAAAAGGACATCTTTTACTTCAGGCAGTGACTCACAAAGTGGATTTCCATAAAGCCACTGAAGACATCCTGGACTCGCTAAACATGTCCTCGCAGCTTTAATCAAATCTGTCAGCATGTCAAGTCTTTTAGGTTTATTTTCTTGTTTTATGTGAGGCACCACGCTTTTGGCATCAGCTTTGCTTGTGTCACTGGCACTGTCACCAACAGAACTGTTTGAAACACATGTTTTTAAAATTTTAGTTTCGAAAGATGTAGATGCATTCAATTCATTTTCAGTATTTTTGGAACTTGTTTCTGTAGTGAAATTAGCAACGACCATTTCTGAAGAAGATTTTGCTACAAATGATGTGACACTTGAATTTGGAAATCCCTCTGGTGAATACTCAATCCATTTTAAAATAGATTCTAAAACCAAGTCTTCAGAACCAACCACCAGCTTGTAGCTTTCAATAAAATCGAGGAACCGACCCGGGGACATTTCCAAGAAGGTCTGGGTGTCCCTAACTTTCTCAAAATTCGCTAACATGAAGTCAAAGATGGTTTCCAAAACTCTTTTTGAATCTGACAGTTTTGCATTGATGCTCATGTTTTCAAAGTTTTCTACCGTCAGCCACTGCACAACCTTATTCTCGCATTGTCTAATCATGACGTCTATCTGTAAAAGGTTCGACGCGTGCCAGACAGCTATGACATTGTCTTGGGTCAAAACATCACTTCCGGTGTACAATGCTCTGAGAATGTCCACAAAAATATCCCGAGAAACATGTTCGATTACAGCGAAATCATTCTGAGAGTCCTTCATCCCAGATCTAAACATTGCACTAAAGAATTTAGAACATGCCCCAAGAATGAATCGATGGCATTTGATTTCATGGTTCTCAACCTGTACTGTGAAGTCCACAAGTTCTCGTCTCTCCCAAAGTGACTCAATAGATTCGACGATACCAAAACAAACTTCTTTATCCATAACCATTTTGGGTGATGATTTCTACAATAAGACTTATTGCTGATCACATGGAAATTAGAACAACTGTGAAATAGAAAAAAAAAAAAAATGGGGGGGGGGGGGGGTGAGCATTTGCATCAAATGAGTTTCTAACAATATTCCATATGAAGTGTCTCATAGCTGTGTTAAAACGGTAGAGGGAATTAAGCTATAAATAATGTTTGTAAAAACATATGACTTAACAATCACACAAAACAACTCACAGATATTTTTTTTATGAAGAAGGACCTGATGTATGGTAAAACGCCAAAGGAAGTGGGGCAATACATATTGCACTGCCGCGGCTAAGCTATAAGGACATAATTATGTAAAAGAAATATGAGATAAGTCCAAACTGATTTCGGCGAACGGGCAAGTAACGTTTTCACGGTTCTGTCTGGTGAACACCAGGGAATGTTAGAACCCAACAGGCAGAAGCTGCGCTTAACGAAGCCTCTGTAAAATGAAAGAGCATTACGGAAGCCCAAAATAAACGAGCATTCAAGGTTTTCACCTGCGAGAAGTGCAGCCGAGACTTCCGTTGCGGTGATCGACCTCGTTAGCCTGTCTAGAAAGTGTCATTGACCGCCCCGCTTTTACACTGAAGTTTTATTTCACCAACAATTTTAGGGGGAAAAAATATTACGTCCTAAACGCTCTTACTATATATTTTTTAAAAAAAAGAAGAATCTCATTTAGCTCAGTTATCGGTAATTTGATTACTTGATATCAGTGTCATCCTATTTTGCTCGTCTTCCCCTTCCTGTTGATGATTCTCAGGTAAATCATAGGCTCAGTCACGTAGCTAAGAGGTAGTGGGTGGTGTGGACCGCACCATGTGATATCATCTCAGGGGGTGACAACAAATTGAAAAATTGCCTATTTACATAACAAACACTACTCGGTCCAATCAAAGCGCATAAAGGGATAACTGATCACACGTAAATGTATCATACATGTAACAAATCCAAAGACGTGCTTTATTAAAAGGTCAAGGATGGTGCGTCAGAAATGAGGTGACGTTATAATTAGGTCAGAAAAACACCGTTTTGACCATGATTTAATGCCAATTGAAATTTTTGTAAGTGACGGGGAAGCTATATATGTTTCAAAAATCTGAGAAATAAAGCTTTCCGTTGTTATTAGATACGAAGTTGTCGGGCGATTCTATGCACTTCTTAAAGTTATTAAATACATTTACCTCCTCACCTTCAGTTAATTGTTTTATTGGTCTTGTCATTTTATTCTGTAAACTTACGTTAACAAGAAGAAATCCATCGTGGAAGTAGGGGGGAAGGGATGACACCATGACTTTACCTCACCAGGTGACACCAGCCCTGGCTACGCCACTGCATAGGCATTTTAATTTTTGCACACATTTAGGCAGACAGTTGGAATTTCATGCTCTACCGAGGCATAGCAATGTGCGCTGACCAGTGCAATATTTATATGAGGCTGTTCTGACAATGTTTCTTTCTTTTTCACTAAATATAATTAATATTTAAAAATAAAGCAACACATCATTACACCACAAACAATACATAGGAAAGCTTTTAAATTTTACTAATGCATTGAAAAGAGATGCGTGCTTTTAGTATTTGTAATATGTTGAGGAGTTTGAAAATGTGTCTTATATATGTAACTGGTTTGTTTATGCCGGCTTTTTTTTTTAGTTGTAATTTCAGTTCCCATTCTTTTACCGGGTGCATGAATTAAATATGTTCTACACATGAAGGGAAAAGCTATTCAGAAATTCAAATGTAGGGTGGTAAGATGATTAAGTGTCAGTAAAAGAGATAGATAGGGTAGATGTGGGTCAAGGAAGGTGGGGTGGGATGTGACACGGGTGAGGAGGCGTATCAACAGGGGCGTAGCTGGTTTCTGTGCAGCCCCGGGACGGGCCACAGCTTTCTTTTTTTTTTTATCTCCGCCACTTACGTGAAAAAAAGCTGGGCGCTTGGTCGAACATGCCGCCCCTGAATAGAAATAAAAAATAGAAAGCGCTGCCCCACGGGCAACCACCAGCTGTGCACCCTAATTATACGCCCCTGAGAATAAAAAAAAAAAAGAGTGTAGTGAGAATAAACTATTTGAATGGAGTTGAGGGTTGGGTGGGAGAAAATAGGCAGAGCAGAATGAAAAGAAGTACATCAGAGTAGAGAATTTGGCAGAATGAGGAGATTGGTGGTGTAGAAAACTTTGCAGAATGAGGAGATGGGTGGGGTAGTGAAGGCAAGGTCTAAAATGATTATTTTCATAGATATGGTGTAACCAAAAGACAACTTAACCAAGGGTCAAGCAGTGGAGGAAAAAGGGTGGGAACTCATCCATACCTCCCAATCCCTTTTCCTCCATATAAATACGTATTCACTTCTTAGCAGGAGTCTGAGATTCCTTCATCCCAGATCTGAACAGCTCACAAAAAAAATTTAGAACATGCCCTCCTAAGCGTGCCTTCTTCCTTCCAATCTCTCTCTCTCTCTCTCTTCTCTCTCTCTCTCTCTCTTTCTCTCTCTCATTCTCTCTCTCTCTTTCTCCTTCTCTCTCTCTCTTCCTCTCTCTCTCTTCTCTCTCTCTCTTTCTCTCTCTCTTCTCTCTCTCTCTCTTTCTCTCTCTCTCTCTCTCTGCATCTGTCGAACTACAAAACGTGTGAACAACTTGAACAACGTCACCTCTCATTCGCAAAATACGCCACCACTACAAACCACATGACAACAGATGACACATATAAAAATCTCCACACCAAATAAGCACGCCAACAAATCAAGTATTACAAGGCACAAACAAAAACAACGACTCTTAAGACAAAGCTTTAAAACAGCGTGTACACATTTTTAATGATAAGGAAGACTTATAACTAATGAAGTAGTATTGTACACGTACCACCTTAATGCTAAATAACGGTTATTTATTAAAATTTTGATGCTTTACTATAACATATTATATATACACATAAATGAAATCTATACATTTAAATTATGGCGATGCACTTACGAGCTGTTGAGTCGCCCACCCACTGTTTAATACTGACCCTTATAATTAGTGTAATAGTGATGGCCTGATAAATCAAGCCCCGCCAATCAATTGAAAAACGATTGATTGGGAGATTATTGAGAAATCGAGAAAGTCAGGTGTTGTTTCGGTTTGACCCTTATCAACAACATCCACATTTTAAGATTAGATTATAAATTATCACATAGTTCAGGGGCGTGCATAACGGGTGCTTTTGGGGTTACCTAGGAGGTTACCGTCCTAGTAGCAATATTATATATTAACCAACTTTATATGTTAGATGGGTGTGTAGAGGGGAGTATCTCAAGTGTGTGATTCAACCCATAAATAATAATTTATTAAATCTACGTCAATGAATGGGTAGGTGAATTTTATGAGTATACTAAATACTAATGTCTCAACTGCAAAATGTTTACACACTTAACAACAATTTTCTTCCAGAGGAGATATACCTTTTTAAATTAAAGTAGTGACATGTAAATTCATTACAAGTTTCTTAAAAGCCAAGCACCATACGTTCCTGTTTAGAGGTCTAATGACTTCATGTAATAACACAGTAATTTTTCCATTTAAAAACTGTACCAGACGGTGAACAATGGAGAAAAATACTTAAACGTCATATCGGTGTTCATCAACTATGTAAATGGTGATTTTTTTTTTCAATACGTATATGTCTCAAATAAAGACATATCTCATTAAGATTTCAAATGCTCATCCGTGTGTCTCTCTATACATGAGAAAATATGTCTGTACCGCACACATTTCTGCATGGATTAATGGATTTCAAACAAACAAGGGATACATAGTTGTTTCACTTCATTATCCAGAAGAAAATGCTGACGATTTATTTTTTGTATTTTTACTTTTTTTTTTTAAATACCCCGTTCGGGGTTAATTGGGGCCCCAATTTAAAACTATTTTTTTTCTGACATGAGCTATATAAATAAAATTACAATTACTAGAAAGATCAAGACCAATCATGACACAAATTAACTTAAAAATATATATTGAAAAAACTTAGGTTGTTAACCTCATAATATTCACATTCCATATAAACACAATATCTTACATTTTCCAGTCGATTTCAATCTTTTAAATTTTAACTTGACTACTTATCCGCTAAATATCCACTTCAATAGAAAACTGTAGGAATCATTTACTCTATATATTTTACTATTGATATTTTTTTTTTTTGGCATCCGTGCGTCACAATGTGACGATGGTGTGGACTTCGCAGGACGAAATCCACATGGCCTGAGATCATTCGTCTAGGATTATAATCTGGTTCCCAACAGCAAATCGCCTCTCTCTACGCCGCTGGATAACCCAAGGGAACATCACGTGGATGCTACAGCTCGGCACCAGTGGCGCCGCAGGAGTTGTCGGAATGTTTCATCGTACCAATGTTATCCGCCTACGGGACTCCATCTCCGGGGTTTGACTTCAGAGTTTCACTCTCTTAGATGAGTTGCCATCATAAAAGAGCATTTTTTTACTCGTTATTTGAAGGTTTAAAATGTATAGAACTTTTCAGCAAACTCTAAATTGTTCCATGTAAATATAAAGATAATGACAGTATGAGTGGCATCCAAAGTGTATTTAAACTTTAGCTTAGTGTAAATTGATTTTATTTTAAAATTAAACGCTTTACTTTTAGCGTTTTCCAACTAATTTTAATGAGACATTAAAAAAGAAAAAGTTATACAACTTAATATAGAAGTTCTTTCATTGCCAGGGTTCTCAAAAATAAAAGTTTTAAAAGCAATATATGTGGTAATTCCTCCCCATTTTAAATAGGATACATTTGAAAAATTAACTTGAATATTTTTCTAAATGATGTTCTTAGGAATAATAATAATAATAATAATAATAAAGTTTATTTAAAAAACACGCTTCATCCCCAAAGGCTCGAAGCGCGGTACGAAGTCAACCACATCTATAATTTACCACATTTAAAACAAACGCAACACTACAAAAACTAATTACAAGCAAACCAAGTCAAAGCCTTTCTACCCATTTCAACCCTAAGCCACACACCCATTATGCATTAAATTGTAAATATGGTAGACAATCATCCCAGAAGGTGTTTGCGAAATAGATGTGTCTTTAAATCAGTTTTAAAGGACTCCAGTGTCTCTGTTTCTGAGATCAACTGGAATAGTGTTCCATATTGTTGGACCAGCAAGTGACCCCTTTTGGAATGGGGTTCCTATTCTATTGTAAGTGATAAACGGCCTTAGCTTCGGCATTGGTGAATACTTTTATTTTTAAAACGACATCATTTTAAAAGTTGTATTTGTTTAAAAATCTCGTTTTTTTTTTTTTGGTTGTTTTTTTGTGTGGCTGTGCCCGGCTTGAATAATATCTAAAACGGTATTGGCCTTAAATTCAAAGTTGACACGAGTTATTTATCGATTTGGCTTTTCATAGGAGAAGATTATATTTTAAAGTTTGTACCTAAGCTAAAAGTCTTTGACAGGGCCCTTGGTTTACAAGTACGCCGATAAAAGTTTTTAGAAGGTTTTATTTTCGAGCACAAACGCGATCAAAGCCGGGTATATTGGCTAGTTGTGAAAGAAATAAAAGCTTCAAGTTCTTCACTATTGTATTCAGAAAATTAACGAAACATGCATTTTTCTCCGAAGTCGACCCGATGTAATCCATAGGACATTAAGCAGCAGAACAGGAAATTTTGTTTAAAAAAGGATGTTTAAATTACGACTCTAAAAGTTGCAAAAAATTGCTAGTATTTCTTTTTTTTTTTACTCTTCATGAGTCACAGGAAAGTTTCTATTTTCGTACTCCAAAAGAATTTCCAAAAGACCCAAACCCTCCAAATCCACTGCGCTGGAGAGATTGTGTGTCTCTACTTGTGGACAGTTGGTACATGACGGCGTCGAAAATAATATTTCTAGCCTCATGGTCTGCCTGTACCAAGACATTTTTAAATACCTTGTCCAGGGACGCGGGGGTGGCAAGACGCACTCGGGCAGCTTTAAGTAGAGGGGCCAACATTCGTAATCTAGAACCTCGCTGCTCACCAGATCGTTCTCCATTTAAAAACGAATCTTCTGCTTCAACAGACTCCATGGAAGGGGATTTTTTAAATGGTACCCCATCAACACATTTCTCGACTCTATCACTTCTCCTTGAAGAATCGGAAATAGTGGCTATTTCTTCCTCCGTGCATTCATTACTAACGTGCTCCCCAGTTACATGGCTTTGAGGCTTCGCTCCATCATTGTCCGTGCCCCATACATCAACGTCCTTGCAGTCGTCAACCCATTTTAAAATGGCGTCCAAGACATTATCTACAGAGAAGACAACAATCTCATTGCTTTTCACTACTGTTAACATTTCATCAGGGGAAAGTAGCCAAAAAGTCTTAGAATGTCTTACACTGTCAAAGTTTCGAATTATAAGTTCTACTACACCATTTACAACGGGTTTTGATTCCAGTAATTTAGCTAGTGCATACATCATTTTAAAGTTGTCTAAAGTCAGTCCTTGGACAATCTTTTTTTCACAATGTTTTATCATGAAATCAATCTGAAGCATGTGCGCGGCCTTCCACACGTCAACCACATTCTCATCCGTCAGCACGTCACTTCCCGTGTAGATGGCTGTAAGAATCAGCTTGAATGTTGCGGAGGACATATCATTTAGAGTTGTGACTTTATCGGTTGTTTCTTTCCAGTTGGATCTAAATAGTGCGTTGAAAAAGGGAGAACATGTCGCCAGAATCAACCGATGGCATTTAAAGGTCTCATCTTCAACTTTAACTTCGTAATCCAGAAAATCCTGTTGTTCCCACAGAGATTTCAAACACTTCACAATACCAAGACTACAGTCTAGATGAAGATCCATGTCACTTACTCTCAGATACTTTTACTCCTTTCAAACGTTGAATGATCTGTAAAGGTAATTAGAAAAATTATGATTTAAGATTTAATCTGTCTTAATTTGAGCTTGTCAAAATGTGTCTGAATTTGATCTTCTCGAAATTTGTCTAAATTTGATATAGTCACACATTAGTTCAGTAAGACATGCAACAAAATTTACAACAATTAAGCTTTACAACCTAAACCTCAACACGCTTAGACATTCTTTACGGCTTGACTTCTCTGATATCAACGAATGTACTTACTCTCGGCAAATAAAATCCTAATGGTAGCGAACTGTTTTTGACTGGAAGATTGCTTGTTTTTTTATGTTTTATGGATTATATTTTGGATTTTAAACCAATATGAAGTTAGCATAAAACCAATCTGAGATTAGCCTAAAACCACTATGAAATTACTTTGAAAACAAATGAAACTAGCGTGAAACATATGAAAGCTTAAATTCAATAAATTGGGGAATCAATGTTAAACTGACATGAAATCAATATTGTACACACATGGGCGCCCGTAGAAAACTTTCTAGGGGGGGGGGGGGAAAAAAAACCGTTAAATTTTCCGGGGGGGGGCAAAATTTTTT
>CAXITT010001558.1:2848-24070 GCA_964033795.1 Lymnaea stagnalis
ATCTATCTATCTATCTATCTATCTATCTATCTATCTATCTATCTATCTATCTATCTATCTATCTATCTATCTATCTATCTATCTATCTATCTATCTATCTATCTATCTATCGATCTGTCTATCTATCTGTCTATCTATCTGTCTATCTATCCATTTATATATTTATCCATCTATCTATCTATATTCAATTTATCTATCTATGGAAATCTTAACCATCACTATTTTGAAAATGTAATCCCCGCTTGTGTAAAATGTTTGGGTTTTGATATTTTTGATTTCATTATGTAAATGTACGAACGTTTCGTTAATGTTACTGATTTTCGTAATTGGTAAAATGAGAATAAAGCATTTATTTTTCACAACGGTATAATGACTGGATTTAAAGATTTGTCATTGCCGTAAAAATGTACACACAATATTTTTCACCTTTGATATATATGTTCCTAAGACGGTTAATTTTATTTTAAAGCATATCTCTTGCTGCCTTGGTCAAATGAAAATATTGTATTACTAGACCCACCTCCACTCCAACTCCCACCCCCCCCCCTCTCCGAAATAACGTGTTTTTTTTTTAAAGTAATAAAATCATCCATGGCATTATAAAACCCTTACATCCACAAAAAAGTATTCGAAAGTTNTATATTTATATATATATATATTATTTAATTGAAATCTATTTCAATAAATAGTAGGAAATCACTGTCATTGTTTTTTAAGATTCTGGATGTCTTAAAATTATTATTTTAAAAAAAAAGATCTTTAATAGTCTGCTTAGCTCATTGGTTATAATATAGTTTCAAATAAAGAGTTATTTTTAGGTACATATCATCGTTACCTTGGTCAACTATGTTATTGCCTTGTAAAATCTCTTTTATTTGTTCTAAAGAACTAACATAAGCAAATGTCATTCCATTCTTTTCACAGTTGTTCTGTAAAAGTAATAAACAAATTAGTATAGAATCTTTTGACTTTCTCAAACGATTGTTGCCATTCATTACTTTGATAAAGACAATAAATGAATGACACTCCTTATTCTACTTTACTATTAAGTTTTAAAATATTTTTGAAAAAAAATGAACGTATGTAAGAGTAGCAGCCTTTGTTTTTATTATAAATTACAATTGTTTCGAAGTAAACATTTAAGACAATAATATATAATGCTATTAAAAAAACAAAAAAAAATTTTTTATAAATATTTATAATGTTAATGTCAGTTAACAATTATATATATATATGAATTTCACATATTTTTAATAGAAAAATTGTCTTTAAAAAGAGATATTTGAGAAAATAAAATCTTCCAATAACTAAATTTAATTAGACTTATACTATTATTGTCTTTAATATAAAAAATTTAAAAATAGCTTTTTAAATTTTACTAATTTTGCAATGTGTATTTTTTTTTTCATAAAAACTTTATGTTCTGGATAACTTCACTATGTCTTGAAAACTAACATTTATGAAAAAAATAAAAAAATTTTGCAAAAATATTGAATTGACATTATTGTATGCATTTTTGTTAGTGTTCAAAGTGGGCTTGGAATTTAATTACATTTTAATAGAGAATCTAAATAGAAAATAATGTTAAAATTGGTAGTTATCAATTATTTTTAAATATATGTAAATTTGCTATAAGATGTAAATTTAAAATGAAAAGATTTATGAAAAAATATTTAACTAATCAAAGACGTTGGATGTCTTCAAATATAATGAATAAACTAGGAAGCTATAGTGTTAAACAAGATTAATTCAGCATAATATTCAGGTTATAAAATTTCAAATTTTTGTCAAGACAAATTTGTTTTTTTTAAATAATCCCAATATGTCTAGCCACATTATAGTAAAATATTAATTTGGATTTTAAAATATAACATGGCAAAAGAAAATAGTCTTTTTACCCTTGCCTCGTGCCAAGTAACTTGTGCAGCATTGAAGTTAAAACAAAGTTCTCCAACGAGCTTTGACCCGCTTTGTTTGCACGGTGGGATGTTGCCTTCGTTGCAAAGGTAAACAGTCAATAGGTATTTTGTTAACTCATTTTTAAAGAATTAATAAAGACAAATGTTTCCAATTCAAGCACTGTTACCATATTATGAACTGTAATTAATAGCTGGATTTAATAATATACATTTAGTCTAATTTCCAAAGAAAAACAATTTGTTTTTCTTTTGTTATTTAACAGTCGAAAATCTTGTTGTTGATGTTACCGACAGATATTATAAATCATTTCAAAATAGGATTTTTTAAAATCAAATTAGTATAAATTAATTCTGTTATATTAAGATTTAAATGAAACATTTTTTCCCCTTCACCTACCTTTTCCCTCCACCAGTATTCGTAGACACAAGATAAATGCGAATTGTTTGACGGGGACTGCTGTCATGGAAAACATTATCACTGAAAAAAAGATATTTATCTCAATTAATTAATTGAAATTTTCTTGTTGTGTTTGTATGAATTAAATGAGGCAAAAATTTGTTTTATTAACTTTATTTTCATCACATGTAATAAACTGTATATGGTCTGTGGTCGTCCAACATATTGATCATAGAGCTAAATTTACTAGGCTGCTTCAAAAGATAAAATATTGGACAAATTGATAGCACATACGCTCACCAGACGTCCCGGTTTGAGATGGTTTGTTCCAGTTTAGAAACAAATGTACCAGAGCATACTTATTAGGGCTAAGCTTTGCTGGAGGACTGACCAGTTGTACAGTTGTGTTGGGTGACGTACGTTTCTTTGCTAAGAGGTTGTTGTGAAATGAAGCGCCTCTGTTAAAAGGAGGCAATAGCCACACGTTCTGGCTACCTGTCTATGGCCGTATGAGATGATGCATGAAATTACACTTAGTAAACTTATTGGCAAGAATATAAGGACAATTTCTTGGATTTTCGCATGTTTTAGATTAAAATTATTCAAGATATTTATTATAAACGAATAAACATAGTTTCTTTACCCATACACTAAATACACTAATTATACGATGTTTATATATGTATAACACTTTTGTTTTCCATACCTTCACTTTATCGCTCTCGTGTCAAACTCCAAAGAATATGCACACCCTAACACCCGCAACATTTTTTATAACATAAATAAATATCAGTTAAAATGGTGTCGTCCAAGCAGCTAACTCACATCCCTTCGCCTTCTCTGCACCGTATTATTTGGAAAATTTAATAAATGAACACAAATGAAACATAATTATCGTCCATACCTAGTATCAAATATCAGAAATCATTACTCTGTTATCTTTAATCATTTAGTTATGTTGCCTACCAGCTAAAATGTGTCTCTTGATGGCCACTTCAGTACTTTCTGAATGCATTTCAACACAAACAATATGTTAAAAATACGATTGAATAGATGTACACATTCTTTTACTATGACATTTTAAACAATGCTTTAATGCTGTAAGTGGTCGTTTCCTGTACAAACTAGATTTAAAGTTTCTCATACTTTTTTTTTAAAGGGGTCAGTTCAACGCATTGGGCAATTGCCCAACTGTGGGGACCATATGCGGAAATTTGTTCCCGTACATTACAATATGACTGATTTGCAAACCGCTATGGAAAATTAACAGGAATCCTACACATTGCTTTAGTTAGAGCTGCCTTCATCTATATTCCCAAAGAAAGGAAAAACGCGTTCAACCGACCGGCTAAAGACCCATCTCCCTAATATTATATCTAGGAAAGGAAGCCGAGAGAATTATCAATCAGAGGCTTTATTGGTACCTGGAGAGTAGTTTCTTGGAAATTTGGTCACAATAAACGTATACCATAAGCTGTACTTTAACAAAAATTGTAAATTGAAAACACAAAAGTAAAAAAATGTATGCATTTGCCCTTTGTTGAAGTTTGTATAGCGGGAAGAACCGTGTATTTTTTTATTTATTTAACTTAAATCAGCACTTAGTTAAAGTCCCTAAACGAGTGGGTCCATTTGATGAGGATAAAAATATCCGAAATCATCGTCAGTTACACACCGACTATCTAATATGTCTAATGATTTTAAATGTTATGAAATCAGATTTAAAGTTATTTTTTGTAGTTTCTAGACCATTCCATATGAGGGTAGAAGGTTCTTAACTTTAATCATGTTATCATAGTCAAAGCTATTCAATAAGGATTATGTTACAATACTAGCATCCACGTAAACTTCTGCATCCGAGTTAAACTTAGTAGACATGCGTTTCATAATCGCTCTTAAAATGTCAATTAATGGAAAATAAACAATATTCATATAATTTAGGAAAAAAAAGGGGGGGTGGGATTTTGTGTTAAATAAAGCGTGTTATCAATTGCTTTTTTCAAAAAATGTAATGGAAAATATATTTTTTGGGTTGCGTTGTTAGTCATGCAAGTGGTCGGGGTCTTTTAGCATCGAATGGACACAACTTCCCTTCTAGACTGCCATGCAACGAAGATGCAAAACCTCATGTGGACGCCCCGATGTTTCCTCGTCGACGCTCCGCTTCCCCTTAAAGATAACTAATAAACATCAATACTCTTATGAGGTCGATATTCTATCTCTTAGGACCTCGGCCATGAAACATGACCTATTTGTTCTCAAGGACTCCGTCCATGCAATACGGTCTCGAGTAAAATGGTGTTCTGGGCAGTTTGCTTCCACTCACCAGGGGACAGCTTTGCGTCACCAGCCCCGGTGTCCATTGAGTCATGCGGTCTGGACGTTGTTTTGGAATGGCTTTGCTTTCTTTCCGGAGTTGGTGTTGCGTTACCTCCCCCCACCGTCCAGGGAGCTGTACGTTCCTTGGTGTTGCACTGCTTTACCTCCACTCCGGGAGTAGTCTCAAGCTTAACTTTCTCCCACCGTTCCTTGGAGTTGTGAGGACGTGGGTCAGAACGGCTTTGCTTCCTCTCCGGGGAAGGTGATGCATTACCTCACCCCACCGCTCGGGGAGTAGTTCGGATGGGACTGTGCCGGGACGAAACGGTCACTTAGGAGCGGCTTTGTCAAGGCCGCATGTTTTTAATCCTCAACAAGGGTTTAGAAAACCCAAGCCTCATATCCATTATCGGCGACACGTAATCATGTTAGCGCGGGAAGTCATGCGTTTGGTTTTTTAGCTTCAGGAGGAGACCTCCCTACTGGTCAGTCACGCCACAAAGAGGCAAAATCCCATGTAACACCACCAAGCAAGTGATGCTGAGCTTCGACCTCACAGTGCTCGGTCTCGGCCCGACGGCTTAAAGATAACTAAAATTTTCTATTCTAATTGATAAACGGTCATAGCTTCGGCATTGGTTTATACTTTATGTGTAAAAGAAAACTTCGAAAAATTAAATTTGTTCTTTGAAAAATTATTACATCATAAAAAGAAATTACGTTTTACCCTTTTCATAAACTACAGCACGTCGCATTGTGTATTGGGGTTAAGTGATTTCAGTCTTCCTTTCATACAATTTTTCACCGGGGGAGGGGCGAGGCTCATTTTTAGATTGGGGGGGGCACTGACGGTGGTCAAAGATGTACTTAAGGGGGAGAGAAGGAACAGATATCCCCCATGCACCATAATAGCGGGAACATAAATATGGGGTGAACGGGTATTTAATGCATTAAAATAATGGTTTTCAGAGTTGAGGGAAAGGGGGGTGGGGGAATGAGTCAATTAACCTGGCGCAAAAAACTCTAGCTACCAGTCTGAAAAGGAGGCAGATTGAGTGGTCAGCCCGGATGTCATATTTTCTTTATAAAAAGGGACAGCTATTATAACAACAGCAGAGTTTGCATCGTTCAATGCAGCGTGGCATTCTTGATTACAATAGTGTAGTACTAGCACCGACATTAATATCTGCTGAAGCGTTACTGAGCAGGACGCTCTTGAACGGCCGCTCACGAAGAACAGCGTCCAGGATCCCGGTTCAACGTGTTCGTAACCGTTAAAGTCAAACCAGGATCAAGGACCCCCCCCCCATCTATAAGCAATGGACGTGGATAAGCCTGGCTTACACTATAAGCAAAGGACGTGGATAAGCCTGGCTTACGGAACCCCCCCCCCCCACGCAACCAGAGGGCCGTGTGGTCAAAATTTGCCCGGTTGTGAAACCGACCAGGCTTGGCGGAAGACTATTACGAGCAAGATCTTCCCGCCGCCGCGGACAACCGTCTCCAACAGTTTCTATCCAAAGAGTGCAGCCAAAGCTGCCAGAACTCAGGGCATGTGCCACTGACCAGCCTTTACCTCCTGGGGACCTCGGCTCCCTCCGTTAGTGGTCCCGCGTTAGTGTCCTGTACGCAGCCAAACCCATTCCAGCTTAATGGGCAATGGGAACAACAGAGCATGGCCCCGCCATCACCTGAAGCTGACGGACGGCGCAATGCTTCCGCGGGGCGCCCGCGGATCACCCGCACCGCGACGCCTGGGGTTGTACCGGACTCCCGCCTGGTCCAGACTTGATTCAAAAGAACGAAAGTCTCTTTCTTAGCCGAAGACGAAACCTCATTCCACCTTGTCCCACATCTCCCATCTTCTACGTGGGGTACGGTGAGCATGCCGTATCGTGCTCAACTCGGATGGCTTTTTTGTCCCTGCGCTGTGTCTATCCCGCCTTGTCCCCTCTCTTATTATTTTTTGCTCGTGACACAGCCGGTTCATCATTCCATTGCTACTTGCCCACCCCCTTACCGTTGTCCCCCTGAAACCTTTCACGGACAACCCTCCGTCTGGTGCGGTGTGTTGGCCGGTATCGTGGTGGCGGGACTCGTCTTCACCGTGTCCCAGGCGTCCTACTCGGCTCGCGCGCACGGCGTTTGCCTGTCCTGGCCCGGTTCTATCGGTCTGAAGGTGTGGTCCTTCTTCTCTCTGTCTCGGACTGGACTGTGGGGTGACTTGCGAGTCCCCCTTGTTGCGGTCGGACGGGGACGCGACTATGTCCGCGCTGCCTCCTCAAGCAACAGTCTGAAATATCTGGCGGCCTTGCAGAGTTCGTCCAGGGCTCCGTAGAGGTTGATGATGGGGGGCGCCCCGAAGATCAAGTCTCGTGACGTCGCCAGCCCTGGACACGAGACAAGGTTCTTTACAGTTTCGACGTCGAAACCGCAGTGTCTGCACAGTGGACTGTCTCTCCTACCCATCCGGGTCAGGTAGTCGTTTGTGGGACAATGGCCCCTCCTGACCTGGGTCAGTGTGGACTGCTCGGGACGTGTGAGCTTCCACCAGTTATCGGTCCAAGTGGGTCCCTTCAACTTCTCCCACACCTCTCTTCCTATATCGCCGTCCCGCGATCGTCGGATCCACTTATCCCTGAAGTGTGCCCTCAGCAGGGTCTTGGTGGCGGGAAATGAAACCGGTGTCTCGGGTTGTGGCTGGTCAGCACCGTGCTTGGCCTGTTCGTCTGCTCTCTCATAACCCTCAATGCGTGAGTGGGACGGGATCAATTGCATTGTTACTGACTTGCCGTAAGTCATACTGAGCTTAGCAATGTTGCGGAGAGTATCGTCTAGCTTTCGGCTGGGACAGTGTGGCAGTGCCTCATTGTCTTTCCTTATGATGCTTCATTGCATTGTTATCCGAGGAGCAAGCAGAGAAATGTCTGGTATAATTGGCATGGTTATGGTTTACACGATTTGAATTTTCAAACATTTCTAGGTATCCTGCTCTGTACAATGATCTTATGCCACCGATGGCAAACTCAAAAACAAATTTTTTGCCTCTCTCAATGTCTTAAAAATATTATTGACAACAATCATTATCAAAGCGCCGCCCACGCAATTTACACTAACTTCCCTCCCACTCTCCATCATACTCACTTCCCACCCACTCTCCATCATACTCACTTCCCTCCCACTCTCCATCATACTCACTTCCCTCCCACTCTCCATCATACTCACTTCCAACCCACTCTCCATCATACTCACTTCCCTCCCACTCTCCATCTTACTCACTTCCCACCCACTCTCCATCATATTAACTTCCCACCCACTCTCCATCATACTCACTTCCCAACCACAATCCATCATACTCACTTCCCACCCACTCTCCATAATACTAACTTCCCACCCAATCTCCATCATACTCTCTTCCCTCCCACTCTCCATCATACTCACTTCCCTCCAACTCTCCATCACACTCACTTCCCACCCACTCTCAATCACAATTACTTCGCACCCACTCTCCATCATACTCACTTCCCACCCACTCTCCATCATACTCAATTCCCTCCGACTCTCCATTATGTTCACTTCCCTCCCATGCTCCATCATACTCACTTCCCACCCAATCTCTATCATACTCACTTCCCTCCAACTCTCCATCATACTCACTTCCCTCCCACTCTCAATCATACTAACTTCTCAATCACACTAAATTCCCACCCAATCTCCATCACACTCCCTTCCCACCCATAATTCATCATACTCACTCCCCACCCACTCTCCATCATACTCACTTCCCACCCAATCTCCATCATACTCACTTCCCACCCACTCTCCATCATACTCACTTCAAACCAACTCTCCATCATACTAACTTCTCATCCACTCTCCATCATACTCAATTACCTCCCACTCTCCATCATACCTAATTCCGACCCACTCACCATCATACTCACTTCCCACCCACAATCCATAATACTCAATTCCCCTCCATTCTCCATCATACTCACCTACCACCCACTCTCCATCATACTCACTTCCCTCCCAGTCTCCATCATGCTAACTTCCCACCCACTCTCCATCATACTCACTTCCCTCCCACACTCCATCATACTCACTTCCCAACCACTCTCCATCATACTCACTTCCCAACCACAATCCATCAGACTATCTTCCCACCCACTCTCCATCACACTCACTTCCCTCCCACTGTCCATCATACTCACTTCCAACCCACTCTCCATCATACTCACTTCCCACCCACTCTCCATCATACTCACTTCCCACCCACTCTCCATCATAGTCACTTCCCAACCACAACCCATCATACTCACTTCCCAAACAGTCTCCATCATAATCACTTCCCACGTACTCTCCATCATACTCACTTCTCACCCACTCTCCATCACACTCACTTCCGACTCAAAATCCATCATACTCACTTCCAACCTACTCTCCATCATACTCACTTCCCACCCACTCTCCATCATACTCACTTCCCACCCACTCTCCATAATACACACATCCCTCCCACTCTCTATCATACTAACTTCCATCCCACTCTCCATTATACTCACTTCCATCTCACCCTCCATCATACTCACATCCCACCCACTCTCCATCATACAAACTTCCCACCCACTCTCCATCATACTCACTTCCCACCCACTCTCCATCATACTAAATTCCCACCTACTCTTCATCACACTCACTTCACACCCACAATCCATCATACTTACTTCACAACCACTCTCCATCATACTCACTTCCCACCCACTTTCCATCACACTCACTTCTCACCCACTCTCCATCATACTCACTTCCCACCCACTATCCATCATACTCACATCCCACCCACTCTCCATCACACTCTCTTCCCACCCACTCTCCATCATACTCACTTCCCACCTAAAATCCTTTATACTTACTTCTCACCCAATCTCCATCATACTAACTTCCACACCCCTCTCCATCATACTCACTTCCCACCCACTCTCCATCATACTCACTTCCCACCCACTCTCCATCATACTAACTTCCCACCCACTCTCCATCATACTCACTTCCCTCCCACTCTCCACCATACTCACTTCCCTCCCACTCTCCATCATGCTCACTTCCCGCTCACTCTCCATCACGCTCACTTCGCACCCACTCTCCATCATACTCGCTTCCCACCCACTCTCCATCATACTCGCTTCCCTCCCAGTCTCCATCATACTCACTTCCCACCCACTCTCCATCATACTCACTTCCCACCAACTCTTCAACATACTCACTTCCCACCCACTCTCCATCATACTCACTTCCCACCCACACTCCATCATACTCACTTCCACCCACTCTCTATCATACTCACTTCCCATCCACAATCCATCATACTCACTTCCCACCCACTCTCCATCATACTCACTTCCCACCCACTCTCCATCATACTCACTTCCCACCCACTCTCCATCATACTCACTTCCCACCCACTCTCCATCATACTCACTTCCCACCCACTCTCCATCATACTAACTTCCCACCCACTCTCCATCATACTCACTTCCCACCCACTCTCCATCATACTCACTTCCCACCCACTCTCCATCATACTCACTTCCCACCCACTCTCCATCATACTCACTTCCCACCCACTCTCCATCATACTCACTTCCCACCCACTCTCCATCATACTCACTTCCCACCCACTCTCCATCATACTCACTTCCCACCCACTCTCCATCATACTCACTTCCCACCCACTCTCCATCATACTCACTTCCCACCCACTCTCCATCATACTCACTTCCCACCCACTCTCCATCATACTCACTTCCCACCCACTCTCCATCATACTCACTTCCCACCCACTCTCCATCATACTCACTTCCCACCCACTCTCCATCATACTCACTTCCCACCCACTCTCCATCATACTCACTTCCCACCCACTCTCCATCATACTCACTTCCCACCCACTCTCCATCATACTCACTTCCCACCCACTCTCCATCATACTCACTTCCCACCCACTCTCCATCATACTCACTTCCCAACCACACTCCATCATACTCACTTCCCTCCCACTCTCCATCATACTCACTTCCCACCCACTCTCCATCATACTAACTTCCCACCCACTCTCATTCATACTCACTTCCCAACCACAATCCATCATACTCACTTCCATCCCACTCTCCATCATACTCACTTCCCACCCACTCTCCATAATACTAACTTCCCACCCAATCTCCATCATATTCTCTTCCCTCCCACTCTCATTCATACTCACTTCCTTCAAACTCTCCATCACACTCAATTCCCACCCACTCTCCATCACAATTACTTCGCACCCTTTCTCCATCATAATCACTTCCCACCCACTCTCCATCATACTCCTTTCCCTCCAACTCTCCTTTATGCTCACTTCACTCCCACTCTCCATCATACTCACTTCCAACCCAATCTCAATCATACTCACTTCCCTCCATCTCTCCATCATACTCACTTCCCTCCCACTTTCCATCATACTAACTTCCTTCTCACTCTCAATCACACTAAATTCCCACCCAATCTCCATCAAACTCCCTTCCCACCCATAATCCATCATACTCACTCCACACCCACTCTCCATCATACTCACTTCCCACCCACACTCCATCATACTTAATTCCCTCCCACTCTTCATCATACTCACTTCCCACCCACTCTCCATCATACTCACTTCCCACCCACAATCCATCATACTCAATTCCCCTCCACTCCTCATCATACTCACTTACCACCCACTCTCAATCATACTCACTTCCCTCCTAGTCTCCATCATACTAACTTCCCACCCACTCTCCGACATACTCACTTCCCTCCCACACTCCATCATACTCACTTCCCAACCACTTTCCATCATACTCACTTCCCAACCACAATCCATCTTACTAACTTCCCACCCACTCTCCATCACACTAACTTCCCTCCCACTCTCCATCATACTAACTTCCCACCCACTCTCCATCATACTCACTTCCCTCCCTATCTCTATCATACTCACTTCCCACCCACTCTCCATCATACTCACTTCCTACCCACTCTCCATCATACAAACTTCCCACCTACTCTCCATCATACTCACTTCCCACCTACTCTCCATCATACTAACTTCCCACCTACTCTTCACCACACTCACATCACACCCACAATACATCATACTTACTTCACAACCACTCTCCATCATACTCACTTCCCACCCACTCTCCATCATACTCACTTCCCACCCACTCTTCATCATACTCACATCCAACCCACTCTCCATCACACTCACTTCCACCCACTCTCCATCATACTCAATTCCCACCTAAAATCCTTTATACTTACTTCTCACCCAATCTCCATCATACTAACTTCAAAACCCACTCTCCATCATACTCACTTCCCATCCACTCTCCATCATACTCCCTTCCCACCCATAATCCATCATACTCACTCCACACCCACTCTCCATCATACTCACTTCCCACCCACTCTCCATCATACTCAATTCCCTCCCACTCTTCATCATACTCATTTCCCACCCACTCTCCATCATACTCACTTCCCACCCACAATCCATCATACTCAATTCCCCTCCACTCTTCATCATACTCACTTACCACCCACTCTCCATCATACTCACTTCCCTCCTAGTCTCCATCATACTAACTTCCCACCCACTCTCCATCATACTCACTTCCCTCCCACACTCCATCATACTCACTTCCCAACCACTCTCCATCATACTCACTTCCCGACCACAATCCATCTTACTAACTTCCCACCCACTCTCCATCACACTCACTTCCCTCCCACTCTCCATCATACTAACTTCCAACCGACTCTCCATCATACTCACTTCCCTCCCTATCTCCATCATACTCACTTCCCACCCACTCTCCATCATACTCACTTCCTACCCACTCTCCATCATACAAACTTCCCACCCACTCTCCATCATACTCACTTCCCACCTACTCTCCATCATACTAACTTCCCACCTACTCTTCACCACACTCACATCACACCCACAATACATCATACTTACTTCACAACCACTCTCCATCATACTCACTTCCCACCCACTCTCCATCATACTCACTTCCCACCTACTCTCCATCATACTAACTTCCCACCTACTCTTCACCACACTCACATCACACCCACAATACATCATACTTACTTCACAACCACTCTCCATCATACTCACTTACCACCCACTCTCCATCATACTCACTTCCCACCCACTCTTCATCATAGTCACATCCAACCCACTCTCCATCACACTCACTTCAACCCACTCTCCATCATATTCAATTCCAACCTAAAATCCTTTATACTTACTTCTCACCCAATCTCCATCATACTTACTTCCATCCCACTCTCCATCATACTCACTTCCCATCCACTCTCCATCATACTCACTTCCTACCCACTCTCCATCATACTAACTTCCCACTCACTCTCCATCATACTCACTTCCCTCCCACTCTCCACCATACTCACTTCCCTCCCACTCTCCATCATACTCACTTCCCTCTCACTCTCCATCACACTCACTTTCCACCCACTCTCCATCATACTCGCTTCCCACCCACTCTCCATCATACTCGCTTCCCTCCCACTCTCCATCATACTCACTTCCCACCCACTCTCCATCATACTAACTTCCCAACCACTCTTTATCATACTCACTTCCCTCTCACTCTCCATCATACTAACTTTCCACCCACTCTCGATTATAATCACTTTCCACCCACTCTCCATCATACTCACTTCCCACCCACTCTCAATCATACTAACTTTCCACCCACTCTCCATCATACTAACTTCCCACCCACTCTCCATCATACTCACTTCCCACCCACTCTCCATCACACTCACATCCCACCCACAATCCATCATACTCACTTCCCACCCACTCTCCATATTACTAACTTCCCACCCACTCTCCATCACACTTACTTCCCTCCCACTCTCCATCACACTTACTACCCACCCACTCTCCATCGCACTCCCTTCCCACCCACAATCCATCATACTCACTTCCCACCCACTCTCCATCACACTAACTTCCCAGCCAAAATCCATCATACTCACTTCCCAACAACTCTCCATCATACTCACTTCCTACCCACTCTCCATCACACTCACTTCCCACCCATTCTCCATCATACTCACTTCCCACCCACTCTCCATCATACTCACTTCCCACCCACTCTCCATCATACTAATTTCCCAACCACAATCCATCATACTCACTTCCCACCCACTCTCCATCATACTCACTTCCCACCCACTCTCCATCATACTCACTTCCCACCCACTCTCCATCATACTCACTTCCCACCCACTCTCCATCATACTCACTTCCCACCCACTCTCCATCATACTCACTTCCCACCCACTCTCCATCATACTCACTTCCCACCCACTCTCCATCATACTCACTTCCCACCCACTCTCCATCATACTCACTTCCCACCCACTCTCCATCATACTCACTTCCCACCCACTCTCCATCATACTCACTTCCCACCCACTCTCCATCATACTCACTTCCCACCCACTCTCCATCATACTCACTTCCCACCCACTCTCCATCATACTCACTTCCCACCCACTCTCCATCATACTCACTTCCCACCCACTCTCCATCATACTCACTTCCCACCCACTCTCCATCATACTCACTTCCCACCCACTCTCCATCATACTCACTTCCCACCCACTCTCCATCATACTCACTTCCCACCCACTCTCCATCATACTCACTTCCCACCCACTCTCCATCATACTCACTTCCCACCCACTCTCCATCATACTCACTTCCCACCCACTCTCCATCATACTCACTTCCCACCCACTCTCCATCACACTAACTTCCCAGCCAAAATCCATCATACTCACTTCCCAACAACTCTCCATCATACTCACTTCCTACCCACTCTCCATCACACTCACTTCCCACCCATTCTCCATCATACTCACTTCCCACCCACTCTCCATCATACTCACTTCCCACCCACTCTCCATCATACTAATTTCCCAACCACAATCCATCATACTCACTTCCCACCCACTCTCCATCATACTAACTTCCTACTCACTCTCCATCATACTCACTTCCTCCCACTCTCCACAATACTAACTTCCCTCCCACTCTCCATCATTCTCACTTCTCTCTCACTCTCCATCACACTCACTTCCCACACACTCTCAATCATACTCGCTTCCCACCCACTCTCCATCATACTCGCTTCCCTCCCAGTCTCCATCATACTCACTTCCCACCCACTCTCCATTATACTCACTTCCCACCCACTCTCCATCATACTCACTTCTTACCCTATCTCCATCATTCTAACTTCCCACCCACTCTCCATCAAACTCATTTCCCACCAACTCTCCAACATACTCACTTCCCACCCACTCTCCATCATACTCACTTCCAACTCACTCTTCATCATACTCACTTCTCACCTACTCTCGATCATACGCATTTCCCACCCACAAACCATCATACTCAATTCCCACCTACTCTCCATCATACTCACTTCCCACCCACTCTCCATCATACTCACTTCCGACCCAATCTCCATCATACTCATTTCCCTCCATCTCTTCATCATACTAACTTCTCATCCACTCTTTATCATACTCACTTCCATCTCACTCTCCATCATACTCACTTTCCAACCACTCTCCATCATACTCACTTCCCACCCACTCTCCATCATACTCACTTCCCACCCACTCTCCATCATACTCACTTCCCACCCACTCTTCATCATATTCACTTCGCACGCCCTCCCCATCACACGCACTTCCCACCCACTCCCGATCACACTCCCCGCCCACCCACACATCATACTCACTTCCCATCCACTCTTTATCATACTCACTTCCCTCTCACTCTCCATCATACTCACTTCCCAACCACTCTCCATCATACTCACTTCCCACCCACTCTCCATCATACTCACTTCCCACCCACTCTCCATCATACTAACTTCCCACCCACTCTTCATCATATTAACTTCCCACCCACTCTCCATCATACTCACTTCCCACCCACTCTCCATCACACTCACAACCCACCCACAATCCATCATACTCACTTCCCACCCACTCTCCATATTACTCACTTCCCACCCACTCTCCATCACACTCACTTCCATCCCACTGTCCATCATACTTACTTTCCACCCACTCTTCATCATACTCACTTCCCACCCCGTCCTCCATCACACTCACTACCCACCCACTCTCCATCACACTCCCTTCCCACCCACAATCCATCATACTCACTTCCCACCAACTCTCCATCACACTCACTTCCCACCCACAATCAATCATACTCACTTCCCACCAACTCTCCATCATACTTACTTCCTACCCACTCTCCATCACACTCACTTCCCACCCATTCTCCATCATACTCACTTCCCACCCACTCTCCATCATTCTCACTTCCCACCCACTCTCCATCATACTCACTTCCCACCCACTTTCCATCACACTCACTTCCCACCCAAAATCCATCATACTCATTTCCAACCCACTCTCCATCATACTTACTTCCCACCCACTTTCCATCATACTCACTTCCCACTCACTCTCCATCATACTCACTTCCCACCCACTCTCCATCATACTCACTTCCCCCCCACTCTCCATCAGTTGGTTGTCGTGAAAAAAACATAAATGACAAAAATATAAATGCGTTTAAATAATTGAAATAATTACTTAATTATGTTTCAATCGTTTATTTATTGTTCCTACTTGCTACAATGTACCCTTCCATGGTAATGTTCACTCTGAATGCAATTCAACACTAAAAGCATTTAAAATTAGACCATACAATAGATTGAAATTCTTGGTTTATATGAAACATGTTGTTTGGTTGTTGGCTTTTATTAATATAAGTGTGTGTTTCCTGTACAAATTTGATAAGGGCGCCCGTGTGGTTTTGTTTAAACAGGATGCAATTCACAAGCCCTCAAACACATTCGTGGCCGGAAAATCATTAGGAAAATAAATAACGCATACAATGCACGGATCTTTTGTGAATTAAAAAAACACATAAATAATACAATTTTAAAAAAAACAACAACAAATGAAACCTAAAGGCATTAAATCATACAAGAGTTCGTTTGGCTAAAAAGATAGTAAAAATCATGTTCACTATTTGTCCATGTTATTTGTAACAAGGGATACATAAGTTAAGTTTAAACTTGTAGGAACTTTAAGATATTTGATTCTGGAAAAAGCCGGTTTATGGATAGATGTGCTACCATATTTGGGTGCCATTTATCAGGCATGCTTCCTGACTGTTAATTTCTCAGATGAGAAAAATGCATAGACGTTGGGGATTTTTACTTTTGAATTAAAATAAGGGTAACAGAAATGAATTGTGACCACTCTTCTGTTTACGGTGTAACAATGTATTTTATTTTAATGTCATGATTATGTCTCTTTTGATAAAATTTTTATGTACAGCGCGATGAGCCCAGACCTAGGCTTGGGTACCGCTCTATATAAGGCGTCTTATTATTATTATTATTAACAAATTTGATCTTTATTCTTTATTGTACACTGTTTATTTACTTCACATGAATGATTATTTATTCCTCTTTTCCACTCATTTAAGTTTGAAGTGCTTTTGAATATGACGGCTTCGGTAGAAATAAACAAAACAGTTGTCGTGGCTTTGCGTTTTAGAAACCATGACTCATATTCTTGTAGAGTCATAACTATTGGCACATTTTAAATAAACCACAGAGCATTAATGAAAAGAGCTGATTTTACAACACCAGGATAAAACTTGACAAACACACACTTATTTTGTGAAATTAGTAATTACAAAATGTGAATAAGTATATATATATATATATATATATAAATATAAATGTATATGTGTATGTGACATCCTGCCGAATCGCGAGACGGTGGGTTACCTAGTGAACCTTCATCAAATGGCTTACGGTTTCAATCTTTGAATGACGTTATGAGCTGCACTTCTCATGGGAGATTATTCACTACTATCTATTTGAATTTCGCCTCCCAAAATGTTCTTCTTTTTATTCTGAAAGTGATTTATCACTCCCATTAAGTTGCCAGGAGAAAACATCAAGTCTTTTTGCTATTTAAATTCATTGCTTTACAAAATAACTCCACGAAAGGTGTTGTCACCATAAATACATATCATATAGAATAATGAAGTTGAAGAGGAAACGATGGAAATGGTGATTTGCAAACTACAGTTTGGAGAAGATCGATGCCAGTTATGTTACAAGAGGGCCATTTGATGTGTTACCGTCTTCGTCACTTATCAAAAGCGTCTCACTTTATTTATGTCAATTGCTTGTATTGGGACTTTCAATAACACCATGGATCATTTTCTGTTTTAACTATTCAGTAAATGCTTGAGATTTCGTTTTAATCTACCTCATCCTATTTCGCTCATCATCGTCTGTGACTAAATTGGTATTGGCAATGTTTTCATGTGTATTCCTTTCAACATCATATCCTTTTTCTTATGCTTAGAGTATCGTAGATCCTCTGTATAAGTGGTTCTCAACCATTAATACTGTTCCTCATGTTGTGCCGACCCCCAAACACAATAATTTTTTGGTTTCTGCTTCAAAACTGTAAAGTATATGTGTTTTCCGATGATCTTAGGCGATCCTACAGGGGTCGCGACACACAGATTAAGAACCGCTGCTCTATATAAAAAGAAAAAAAAACAAAAAAAAAACAAATACCTACTCAGCTTACGAAAATGAATAACATGTGTTGTCATTCTTTCTATCAAAGCGCTATAGAACTATCCCATTTCAAACAATTTTAAGGATTGGTATTAGTTGCTTGCAAGCATTTAATTGTGCCAGTCACTAAGGTCATTATTTTTTAGTGTTTTTTTTTTTTCAATTCAAATTTTGTTCCTGAAATTTTAAATTATTCGTTTTAGTCAACAGTACCTTGTTTCTGTCACTGACTTTGACTTTTATTGGTAATATAAATGTTCAGTTTGTATTCTCCTTTCGTAAAAAAATGTCTATAATGTAGTTCAGAATTATGCAAGGCCTTCACAGCCCACTAACAGCTTCTTACTTATCTTCCTCAAAACAAACATATTATATAGTTATATCTCAATGACATCCATAACTAGTAAGTGATGGCTTAAAGTAGTGGATTTTCGATGCTTACAAAACGACAGGAAACGTCGTTTTCGGAGCACTTAAAATACTATAAATCTCTTGTGTTTTGTGTATGTGAAATGCCATAACATCAATTACAGGCCCGGTCGCCACGATCTCCAAACTGCATACTCTTGTGATTCCATGTCCAGCTTAATTAAACCAGGAAGACAAATTAAAAGTAGAGAATTTACATTTGCGCTTACAAAATGCGCCTACTGGTTAATTTTTGCATGACGGCGGGTCAGCTTACGATTAGTAAGCACTTTTTTAAGTCTCACATACAATTACGTAGACACTTAACATTGTGAAGTCATGGTATGATATTTTAAAAAATAAAATATACATTTAAAAAAAAATTAAAATAAAATCTCAATAAATGGCTCTAATCAAAATAATTGCAAGTGAACATCACTGCTAGTTAAATTATGATTTACAGCTAAAAAAAAAAATTACTTAAGTTTTTGCAAAGCAGAAAAATGAATAGATTCAAATTTTGGATCTTTCCCATACAATTGATGCCTGATAATGTGTAAATAGTAGACAAAAAGAATGATGTACCTGTTTGTATGCAGTTTTTCTAAAAAAATATTATTTTTATTTAATGTTATTTAATTAATTTCATTCCTCACATAACATAGTATGTCTATCTTTGCCCTACTTTTTTTTTTGTTGTAAATGTTTATTAAGTATAATTTATATATATATATACAAGTCGATACTCCTGGATTAGTTCTGTTTGGTTTCTTAAAAAGAAAAAGAGGAAAAAAAAACACTGAACCAAAAACGTTTCATGCGTAATCAGGGTATAGGTATTTTTAGGAACCGGTCAAAACCATTACTCTCAGGTGTCAAGGGTATGAGAATCACTGTTGTTAGTAAGAACAGGTTTTGGTCCATGAGTTATGTTATGAAATGTATCAATTTGGCTAAATAGTCATTGGATAAGAGAGAAATAATAATGTACAAGTGAGTTAATATAAGGTGTTAAATCGAGAGTGATAGGAGATTTGTTGTATTATGTTCAGGAAGGAGTGCTGTGTCATAGAGAGAGGTAGTAGAACGTGTATGGGATAGTGCGAGATTACTTCGTGCTTGTGTGACTAAGGATTTTGATTATGTGTTCGAAAGAACTTTTATTGCCGCTTGCTAGTATTGCTGTAGGCATGTAGTATGAATAATAAAGAAGTCGGTTCTTGAACATCTGATTGGTGTTCCATGATTGTCAACCTGTGTATACCAATGCATACTTCGGCAAGGCGTAGACTACAACAAGAAAACATCCTGACATTTTTTTTAAAAATAACTAGACGTAATATCAGACACAAATAACAAATTTAAATTGTCTCATATAAATAGCCAGTTTTAAAATACTTCTTCTTTAGATTAGATCTATATTTGGGTTCGATCTTGTTCATTTGATATTCAAGCTGGGCACGGCCACAAAACCACCATTTAAAGAAAATCTAAGTTAAAATAGTGCCTTGTTTACGATAACGTGTTATTAAACGCTAAACCTTTAGATTTTTATCAATTAAAAAAAGAATATCCCTATTCCGAAACAGGAAAATTTATGTATCTCTAAGATAGGGGCAATATACAAATATGCAAATAAAATTCAAATTAATGTTTTCAAATGTATAACATTAAAGCTGAAGGAATTTGCGCAGGTCAAACTTTTAAATATATTGTTTTAGGTCACCCTTATTAATCTGAACAGTTTGCACCAGTGGATGTATTAGGTTGGATAATGAAAAAAAATATCTTACAAAATTGCCCCATTAAAATCGGTTGAAAAAAATAACAATAAAATAAAATTGTGCAAATATGATAAACAGAATTTAAAAAAAAAAACAACAACCTTTTAAATGTCAAGATTTTAAAACAATGTTCATCATTTGGAAATAAAAAGAGCTGAAAAATGAACTGTAAGTGTTCATTGTACAAAAATTGTACATTTCAAACATGAAAAAATTTATAAAAGTCACCACTTAATGAAATTATGTAATGTTACCAAATGTTAAATTGCTACCAAATCAAAAAATTCTCCAATTCTTCCTTCCTCACACAGATGTGCCATTTATTTTTGGTATCTATCTATCTATCTATCTATCTATCTATCTATCTATCTATCTATCTATCTATCTATCTATCTATCTATCTATCTATCTATCTATCTATCTATCTATCTATCTATCTATCTATATATCTATCTATCGATCTATCGATCTATCGATCTATCGATCTATCGATCTATCTATCGATCGATCGATCTATCGATCTATCTATCTATCTATCTATCTATCTATCTATCTATCTATCTATCTATCTATCTATCTATCTATCTATCTATCTATCTATCTATCTATCTATCTATCTATCTATC
>CAXITT010001558.1:31672-43769 GCA_964033795.1 Lymnaea stagnalis
GGGGGGGGGGGGGGGGGTGAGAAATTTGTCAAATAAAAAAAGAGATATAAACTAATATTATTAACGCAAAATTTAAAAGAAATTTTAATGTAATATATTTTAAATTAGTCAGGATCATACCGCCATATATACTTTGGGGATATGTTAATATATATATATATATATATATATATATATATATATATATTCAAATTCATTCCATTTTTTTTTCTAGAATCACTATCAATCCCTCTCATATATTCAAACTGGTCAATTATTTTTATATAATTAAACTAATATCTGCCTTACTGTCCCTGATTTAACCGTTCTTTGTATGTGTAGTTTAATTTTTTAAGAATCCTAAATACAATATTTTTCACCGGTATGGGCACTTTTTCCAGCTGTGTCTTTAAGAGTAATATAATCATTAAAAACAATGAGTTAGAATCTTCTGTTACAATATAATTATATATTGAGTCCTTAACTGATTTATGTGTTGGATTTACCGTCTCTAGTGGCAATGACAGTCTCAGATCCATGAATTATTAATCGATCTTTGCCACTGATTTTTCTCCTTATCTTAGAGATTTGTGGTCAGTATATTTTGCATGGGTAATTTGGTCCCAGACTTAAAATGCATAATCTAAAACCGGATGTACAGAGGCTTCATGTGCTTTTTCTTTCATACAGGAGTTACCAATCTTTAGATTACCCCTTAAGAATCCCAGGGTCTTGTTTCCTTGGTTATATAAATTCTTAATATGCTTGTGCCAGCGGACCTCTCTTTGAATGGTAACACCTAGGTACTTTACGGAGTAAACTGGCTCAAGTGTATGGTCGTGCAGATCGTATTGGTAGTGTACAGGTAGTCCTATACAGAGCGGTGTCATCTGCGAACAGTCGTGCTTAAGATGTCAGTTCTTCGGGTAGGTCATTAATGTGTGCTAGGAACAAACAGAGACCTAGCACTGATCCCTGGGGGACCCCTGACTTCACATCGACAAAGGAGGAGCTTGTAACGTCAACTAATCCTGCTTGGCACTGGTGGCTGAGACCCATGTTTTAGTGCTGCATTGGATCCCATATCTCTGGAGTTTGTGAAGAAGCAAGCTATGATTCACACCGTAAAATGGCCTTGCGAAGTCCATCACCAGCTCCCCAGTCTGCTTGTTGTTCTCCAGATTTGTCATCAATTCTTCTACAAATTTAAAGAGCTGGGTCTCACATGATCTTTTGACTCGGAAGGCATGTTGACAGTCATTGAGAATATTTTGGCTTTCAAGATGCTTCATGACTGAGCTTAAACTTATGTGCTCCAACAGTTTGCAGACCACGCTGGTGAGGGATATCGGACGATAGTTTGTATGGTCGGAATGCTCCCCTTTCTTGTATATTGCAGTGATATGCGCTGTTCTCCAGTCTGCTGTAACATTTCCTGTGCACAGCGACGATTGGAGGAGGATTGTCAATGCAGGAGCGAATTCTTTGGCCAATTCTTTGAGCACTCATTGTTTGATGTTGTCAGGACCACAGGCTTTGTAGGGGTTAATGGTTTTGAAAAGGACAAGCACACCTTGTTCTGATGTTTGGATATCTTCCATGACAGGGTAGGCTCCGTTCATCATTTTGGTCTTCAGAAGGAACTCAGCCTCCAACTGCTCTCTACTGTCACCAAAGACCGACTGGAGCTGCTGATTGAGTATGTATACCAATGTATTCTCCATAAAATCTATAAATAACTCAAATTTATAATACCCTAATAGCAATAAATTATACCATTGTCATCTTTACTAAAAGTTATGAATTATATCAATTATATTCTTAACTGATGGCTATAAATTAAACCAATAAATTCGACACTAAAGGCTATAAATTATACCAGAAATATTCACCCTTGAATGATATGCATTATATCAATATAGTATTCTTTGCAGAACTATGATTTTACCCAATGTATTACTCCTTAATAGCTATTAGATACATCCATGTATTATCTTCTGAGATCTATAATTATTACCAGTGTATTCTTTTTTTTTTTGTTTTAAAGGCAATACATTTTACTAATGTTTTCTCCAATGAGGGCTATAAATTATTTGAACTTAATTTTTTTCTGAGCGCTATGAATTATACTAATGTATTCATTTCTAAATGCTTTGAACTGTACTAATGTATTCTCCCCCAAAGTCTATAATTTAAACCAATGTTCACTTTGCTAAAGCAATTATAACAATGTATTATCCTTTTAAGGTTAAAACATAACCCAATATGAGTTTCAAATCAAAGCTATGAATTATCCCAAAGTTTCCTTCCAGATATCTAAGAATAAGTCCAATGTATTCTACCTAAAAAGCTACGATTTATGCATTCTCCTCTTAACGCCAAGAATTATACAAATGTATTCTTCCCTAGAGTCTTTGAATTATATGAATGTATTCTTTTGTAAACGCTGTGAACTAAAACAATGTTTTCTTTTATAAAGGCTATGAATTATACGAAACCATTCTATCCTAAATTCCATTAATTATTCCAATGTATACTCCACTGAAGTCTTTGAACTACCGCAATGTATTCTCCACTGAAGGTTATGAATTATAACACTGGTTTCGTTCCCAAAGGTTGTAAGTTATACAAATTTATACCCCCTGAAGTATATAAATTATTCCAATGTATACTCCGTGAAATAACATCAAAGTATTGTACCTTTATGACCATAAATTAAAACAATGTATTTTTCACTGAAGTCTGTGAAATACCAATATGTTCTTTTCTGAAAACTATACTTTAAAACAATACATTATCTCCTGAAGGAAATAAATTATGCCAATGTATTTTCCTTGTATGCTAAGAATTATATGAATGTTATCGACGTGATGGCCATAAATTATAGCAAAAAAAATCTCCCCTTGAGGCTATAATTTATACAGATGTAGTCTCCCCTGAAAGCTATGCATTATACAAATTTATTATTCCCTGAATACTATGAATTATATGAATGTATTATCCCCTCAAGGCTATGAATTAAACTAATGTAATTTTTTCTTAAGTAATGTACTACACCAAAGTTTTCTTCCCTGAAGGATATAAATTATAGCAATTTAGTTTTTTGTCTGATTGCTATGATTGCGAATATATTCTATAATGAATTCAATGAAATACACCAACGTATTTTATTCTGACGTATAATAATTATTCTGATGTATTTTTCCCATAACAGTTTTAAATCATACCAAACTATTCTCCACTAAAAGGATATGAGATATACCAATGGTATATCATTTGTATATCATTATCCCTTCAAGGTTTTAATGATATAAATAGTTTGTCCCCTGAAGGCTATAACATTGGTCAATGTTTATTCTTTAAATCTGTAAATCATGCAAATATATTTTCCTCGAAAATCTATGAATGAGTCCGATGTGTTCTTCCCAAAATTGCTTTGAATTATACCATTGTATTCTCTATAAAAGGCTTAGACTTATATTTTTGTATCTCTTGCTCGCAATGGACAGCTGAAAAGTTTCCATACTGATCCTCTTAGAAGCGCCATGAGCACTGCCTAGCCTTGCCCTGGGCTGGGGTATCACGCTATACAAGATCTCTAAGTAAAAAATATAAAAAATCATATGAAATTATTGCTTCGGGAGTGTGTACCAGTAACACATTCTTCAGTGTCCAATTGATCTGTCACATGATCCATCACTTGATATTTCCCATGATATATCACTTGATCTTGAATTGATATTAACTTGATATGTTACTTACTCTCTCACTTGACACGTCACTTGCTAAGTCTGTGAATTACTGTGAATTGATATGTCACTTGATCTTTCGCTTAGGCTGTTATTTCGTCTGCTACATGATCTGTTATTCGATCTTTTTTAAAATGTTTACTTTGATATGTTAGTTATTCTGTAATTTTAACTTTCACTGTAAATTTTACTTGGTCTGTCTTTTAATTTGTCACCTTATCTATCACTTGATAAGCCACTTGATATGTCATTTCACATGTTGATTAAAGTATTACTTAATCTAAATTTGATATGGTATGTGATGTATCACTTAATCCTTTATTTGATCCATTAGTTGTTTCCTCAGTTAAACTGTCCCTTAATATGTCACTTAATCTGCCCTTTGATCCGTCGGTTGATCTGATAGTTGACTGCTCGGTTGATATGTTAGTTGATATGCCTCTTGATCTGTCTTTGTATCGGTCATTTAATCTGTTGATATGCAACCTTAACTGTCATTTGATCCATCACTTGTTCTGTCCCTAAATGTGTTACTTAACATGTTTCTTGATCTTTCACGTTATCGATCCCTTACATAAGTTAACTCCTTAATAGAAGTCCTTATTAACCAAACATCCATTCTCTGTTTAAATACTACACATATGAAACATTTTTTTTTTATTTCTACCCTGCTTTGGTGACACCATGCTCCAGTGAAAATGTTTTCTAGTGCCGCTCTGCCCTAGTGAAACCCAGCACTGATAGAACATTTTATAGAGCAACCCTGGTCGAGTGAACCCTTGTTCTGGTTTGATCGTTTGCTAGTTCTCCCTAGTCTGTTGACCCTCTTTAAATTTGGACTACATTTTCCAATGAAACCTTTTTCTGGTAATACCCTTCAATGGTTTTACACAATGGTCCGCACTCGCCACTCCTCCCTAGCCAGTGTCGCCACACAGAAGACATTTTCTTCTTTAAAAAAGACCAATAGAAATAGTACAATACACAAACAATATTTGTAAGCACATTTATACACACACTATTTTATGTAATAAGTAATTCAATCTATTATTTTAGATGTAAAACATAATACATTAGTTTAATAGTCTATGCCTTTTCCTGATACTTATTTATTATTGATTATTACAATGAGATTTTAGGCAATCTAATTATGAATTAAACGTTGTTCGCGTTTAGATAAAACTTTTAAAAATCTAAATTTCCGTCTATAAAAAAAATATGTGATTACGTCATATGTCTATTCGTCGCAGTATATACGTCCAGTAGGTTTGGATCTAGGTTTTAATTATAACTGTGATTTTTTAATTTAGTATATATATATATATATAAAAGGGAGAACTTTTAAAGTACATTCGGATTCCTAAAAACAATCATAGTTATTTTCTATTATTTTTACGGAAATCGAATAAATTTAAATGTGCAAAAAATATTTTAAATCCGCTTTTATTTTAATAAATATTAAATTATTATTATTCTAAATCACAAATAAATTTAAAGTAACATCTAAGTAACTATTTAAAGCATTTTATATGTGTTTGAAACTTCTCCCCAGTTTGCCCTCAAATATACAATGAAAGTAAATTGGTCTTTTGAGACGACGCAATCGATGCATATCCATGTGGTGACAGATGTGTTTGAACGCCTTCCTGTTCGTCCAAAGCGCGTACCATGGGTCCCACTTGACTCCGGACGTATTCGGCGCAGCAACGTCATTGTCATCAGCGGCCGCCAGAAGCTTCCAGACCAACTACGAGTAGGCCACTATAACTGCCAATCCGTGGGCTCAAAGTGCGGGGCGAAGCGAACAAAGATAGTAGAGTTCGTAAAGGACGAATTTGTTGACGTGCTGTTCCTGACGGAGACTTGGTTGAGGTCAACAGGGGATGATGCCAAGTGTGCTGACCTCACGCCACCGGGTTTCGATATTAAGTCCTTTCCGCGTGCTACGCGAGGTGGCGGCCTCGCTGTCATTTATCGTAGCCACCTCCCAGTGACTTTCACCTCCACATTCCCATTCCAGCACACCTCTCTAGAACTTGTTCAGTTCACCCTCAACACGCCCCACACTGTCAACATGTTCTGCTTGTACCGCACTCCGCCCAGTAAGAAGAACAAGCTCCTAAACTCCACCTTCCTCTCTGAGCTCCCTGACCTACTTGACTACTGCAACCTGCTCCGTGGAACAAGTGTGATCGTGGGCGACCTTAACGTTCACTATGACGTCCCTACTGATCACTTTACTAGCAAGGTACTAGACATCCTCACAAGGTTTAGTCTTGTCCAGGGCATTAAGCAGCCCACCTACTATCGCAGCGGCCACATCATCGACTGGGTGGTGTACCGTGATGACGACAACTTGGTGGACAGCTGTACTGTGAGTCATATGCTCTCCTCTGACCATGCAGCGGTGCTCACTACACTCAACGTAGTTCCCCCAAAGAACCCACCTGTCTACAGGACCGTGCGTGACATAAACGCTATAGACAGAGCAGCCTTCAAAGCCGGCATTAAGACAATGCTTCAAGGGCTAGGTGCTGAGCTCAGCGCTCAGCGTCTGGACGATGGCCTCCGAGCACTTTTGGACGAGCACGCCCCTCCCATGGCGCGACGTGTCCCGACTGGTCGCTCGTCGCCATGGTATGCAGGCGTTAGTGACCAACTCCGTCTGGCAAAACTCGTGCGAAGACGCGCTGAAAGACGCTGGGTAAAGACCGGACTGAGTGTCGACAGACAGATCTTTTGGACAGCGAAAGATGCGGTGGCAGAGATTGTACAGAGGGCAAAGGATGACTACTGGAGTTCAAAGGTCGAATCATGTGCATCAACCAAGGCGTTGTTCAGCACTAGTAACCGTCTCCTGGGCAACAGCAAGAATTTCACCCTCCCTACCGACATTGCACCAGAGCAACTCCCTGACGCCTTTGCGGACTTTTTCATCACCAGGGTGCAAACGATAAGGGAGGAGCTTGACAGCGCGACCCCTACACCTTCATCGCCGTTCTCTGACATTACACTCACTCCCTCTGCCAGAAACCTTGGAGTCACGCTTACGGACACCCTCTCCATGGAGAAACATGTCATGAATATATGCAGATCAGCATATAACGAAATAAGAAAAATCAGCACCATTAGACACCTCCTCTCCTTTGATGCCACAAAAACTCTCGTCTCTTCACTTATTCTTTCAAAATTTGACTACTGTAACATTCTTCTCTCAGGCATTCCTCAACACCACATAGAAAAACTTCAGAAGGCACAGAACTCAGCATGCAGACTCATTTTTAAATCAAAGAAACATGACCATATTCAACCACACATGCGGCAACTCCACTGGCTTCCAATATCCTCTCGCATCAAATACAAGTCTGCCAATCTTTGCTTCAACTCGTTCACTGACCCTCACTTTCCTGTCTATCTCTCTGAACTGTTGCTTCCTTACATCCCCACAAGACAACTACGCTCTTCCATTGACAGTAGAACCCTCTCAATCCCAAGAACTAAAACTAAGACCATCGGTGAACGCTCCTTCTGCTTCAATGGGCCCACGTTCTGGAACCAGCTCCCCTTCCATATACGTCATAGTGAAACCTCGTCCATTTTCAAAAAGTCCCTTAAAACTCATCTGTTTAGGTCCGCCTATGACCTGTGATGCACCCTCCTTGCCCTACCTCATTTTCTGTTTCGGGTTGATCCTGAAGTGTCAAAGTGTCCTCGTTTTATAGCCATTTTCATTGTTTCTATAGAATAGTAGTTACTATCCTAGTGTCTCATTTGTATTTACTTAGTTTACATGTTTTAAAAATTGTAAAGCGCTTAGAGCTTTATGGTAAGCGCTATATAAAAATGCCTAAATAAATAAATAAATAAATGAAAACATTAAAAAAAGTTATAAAATCATGATCAAAGAATTACACCATAATCACATTTATCGGGAAAACCGAAGCATCAGTCATTTTAGTGCGTCTTTTATTGCGTTGTTAATATTGCGAACTAAAATTAAAATTAATTTGTTCTAAATAATGATACCAATGACGACATAGCGCGAAAAACCTATTTCGCAAAATGTTATGGTATTACATTTGTGAAAAAAGAGATGCCTCATTCTCTTTTTAAAAAAATATGTCTATGATCTTTTTGCACAAGGCAGCACAAGATACGTCTCAAAATAGAGGAATGAATTTGATAAATAATTAACTTTCTTGGGTAAATATATATCGGAATTAGGAAATAAGATGTGTACATGTTTACGTGGATGACAATATAGTTAACTCCTATGGGATTTCATTTGTGAAAAAGAGATGTTACACTCTCTTTTTACAAATATGGGTAAGTTTAATTTGCCCAACGCAATACTAAAATAAACGATCGGATGTTATCGGGATAATAACGGTAGGTCTTTTGCGATAATTTATAACTGCTATTGCAAAAAAACTCATCACAATCTATATCTTTAAAAATATAATGATATTTACGTTTCTAGCTTCATTAAGTTTTGAGAGGTATTTATCTGCTATATATTATACGTCTACCCTACTCCCTTTCACTATCTTAAATGACATTTTTCCCCTCTAAATATGACCTTAAATTACCCAGTCTGAATTATCACTAATTAATTCACGTTTGTCACTAAAGAAGTACATTAAGGGACTATTAATATGCTAGAGAAAAACTTCTGACTTACCCCTCTTCGTGCCCTTGAAATACAACTTCTTTTTCTCTAAAAACAAGATACGTCTCAAAACAAAGGAATTAATTTGATGAATAATAAATTTTCTTTAGTAAATACATGTCAAAGGTGGGGAATAAGATGTGCATATTTTTACGTGGATAACAACAACTCCTATTGTATTACATATGTGAAAAAAGAGATGGTAAATTCTCTGTTTACAAATATGGGTAATTTCATTTTGCCCATGGCAATACAATATACTATACACGTCTCAAAATTAGGAAATGACTGATTAATAATTAACTTCTTGGTTACATACATATTGGAGATTGGAAAAAGGATGTTTACATTTAACATAGATGACGATATATTTAAAACCTATGGTATTACAATTGTGAAAAAATAGATGTTAAATTATCTTTTTACAAATAAACATATTTTTACCAATTAAGAAAATCAATGGCAATAAAAAATCGTGGGTACATTTATATAAGAATACCCATGTATATCAAAACCCAATCATTTTATACGCTTGAAAAATTAATTTAGAAAAAATATAGATGGCTTCATATTTAATTTCAAAAAATGAAGATATAATTTTGTTTTTACTTTGCAAAAAGTAGCGATATGTGTATTTTTATGAGATCAACAATTTAAATGTTTTAAAAAGACACTCAAATCAGTTACAATCATCAAAAACGGTTACGAGATTCTTCTTTAGATAAAATATTTTTTGGTTTTACGAATTTCTGATAATATATATATATATATTTTAAAAGGCATAAATATGTTTAAATTTTTGATGAATATATCAATACATATCCTGTCATATAAAATATATTTATATCATATACATCGTTTTTGTTGTAAATTTAAGATTATTATTTTTTTTTTAATTTTAGAGAAGAAAAAAAAAAGTTGTATTCAAGGGCAGGAAAATGGTAAATCTAAAGCATTTCTTTAACGTAATAATTGTCCCACATTTAACTTCTTTTGTGACAAACGTGATATAATTAGTGAAAACTTAGACTGGGTAATTAAAGGTTATGTTTAGAGGGGGAAAAAGTAGTTTAGGAGCGTGAAAGGGAATAGGGTAGGCGTGTTATATATAGCGGATAAATACTTCTCAAAACTTAATTATGTTAGAAACGTAAATATCATTATATCTTTAAAGTTATGGATTGTGATGAGTTTTTGCACTAACAGTCAGAAATTATCGCTTTGGAACTACCGTTATTATCCCGATAACGTCGGGTCGTTTATTCTAGTTATAAAAGAAACATTTGTTACCTATCTTTTTTACTTTGTTTTTTTAAAACAACTTAGCCATTAGCATGTAACTTTTAAATGTGTTTACACTGTCCACTAGCAATTTAAAAAAAAAAACAATTAACAAACAAAAAAATAATAATTAAATTTTATCAATTTTTAAAATGTATTTATTTCATTTAATTTTCTTTTTAACTTTGGGTTCTTGGGACAATATGCATGTTTAAAATAGTTTGGCGACACTTCGCCCCTGTTAAATATAACCACGACAAAATAGTCTGGAAAAATTGTATCCACATTTGGAATAAATTAAATATCATGTCAATTTTTTTTTTAATTGTTGTATAAAACACAAATACAAAATTACTATTTTTAAAAATTATCGGATTAACCATTAAAGTAACTAAGCCAAGAGCTTATAATTTATTGGCTCTGACATAGCTTAGAATGTTAAATTTGAAAGGCTCCATAGCTTAAATAACAAACCAGACCAAAAGTTTAATCAAATTGAAACAAGCTAATTATTCAACTTAACAGATGCTTAAAAAGGATTTGTTAACATTACTTACACATTATATATTTGTTGGTGTAACCATAAGACATTGATGTTTTTATTAAGAAATAACGTAATATTTGACAAAAATCATGTGATCTAGAAGAAATGCAAACTCTTATTATAATTTCTTTTAAATGTGTTGTCCACGACAACTAACTAATATTAGATTTTTTTTTTCATTAATGAATGAACTTTTATTGTCTATATGCTACGTATATAGTGAGAATGCAAAGGAAATGATGCATGTCATATGATTTTTTCTATTATAATATTTTAGGAGTCCATTTGTAAAACATGCTTAGTAAATTGTTTTTGATTTTGAGAAAAATGATTGTTATTATTTAATTTATATAGCAAATATCTAGCATTTATTTATGTTTTTGTTAAAAGGGTAATTTTAGACTTACATAAAGCCTTTAAATCATGAAAGACACAAAATACTTTAGATTGACAGATAATAAACCAGCCAATATGCATAATTTATTCATTTCGAAATATTGACTTAGCACGTTTTGCTATTGGATTCCTCATTTGTTTACATTATTTTACATACATCATGCATATTTTAATTTCATGACATAAGACAATGATGCAGAGAATAAATGTTACAAGAAATTGCAGGTGATTTTCCTTTGTTGAAACAGTTATCCTACTGTACTAGAGTATATGACCTTATGATACTGTGATAATAATTCGAGGCTTTCTGTGATATTTTTACTTGCTACTTTGAAAACTCATCATAATTCCCTTTTAAAGAAGTTGTATATATATTAAATGATGATTAAATTTATAAAATCATATAGTTTTGAGACATATTTAACTTCTATATAAAATCTGCTTACCCTATTCATTTTTGGCACGCTGGAAATACAATTTATTTCTCGAAATGTTTTAAAATTTACAACAATAAATATAATTCTATATTTAGGTAGATTGATAAAGTGATAGCTTTATTAAAAATGTAACCAAATATTGTGCTTGTTATTTGCCTATGTTATCTAGCAATCGTAAACCAAAGAAATATTTTGTGTAAAAAAGTAACTTTTAAACATTTTTTTTCAAGCTTTTAACCGGCTGAAGTGTCTTTTTAAAACAGAAATTATATTAATTTCATAAAAAATACCCTCACTTTACAATTTCCAAATAAAATAAAGAAATATCATTTTTTTTTTTTTTTTTTTTTTTTTTAAAGTAAAATCTTAACCTTTTTTTTAAGAAAAATAAAATTAATCAATTTTTTTTTTTTTAATTTTAAAATAAAGAAATTTCTTTTTTTTTTTTTTTTTTTTTTTTTTGAAAGTAAAATCCTAACCTGTCTTTTAAGAAAAATAAAATTGATCAATTTTTATTGTTTGAACTTTACGTGTATATAATAGCTTTGACTTGATATTTTTAGTTGGGGTATGTGTTTAATTTTGTTAATGTACAATTGATAGGTCAACGCCATTTAACTATATTTCTTAATTGTAAATATATATTTTGTTGTAAAAAGGGAATGTACTGCATCTCTTAAAGGCGTAAAATCAATGGATTTAAAGATATTGACATTTCCAACCCACGATATGTATACCAAAGAATATTTGTCGAATTCATTGCTTTATTCTGTGGCGTTTATTGTGCCTCCTGGGGCAGACTGAAAATATTAAATCCCTGTCCACCAAGCTTTTAATACCAATTAATATAATCATCAATGGGATTGTAACCTTCGACGCACAGAATGAAAAATTTTTGCTCTCTCCTGATTCTTGTTAAAATGCAGAGGTCCCAAGCACTCTTACCACGGATCGCTTTATATTATATATCAATATATATATATATATATATATATATATATATATATATATATATATATATATATATATATATATTATATAT
>CAXITT010001558.1:49701-65650 GCA_964033795.1 Lymnaea stagnalis
CGAGTTTGAGACCCCTATTTTAGATGTTTATTTATTAATATTCACGATTATCTCATTTTTTATAAAAAGAATTTAAATATTTATACTTTCCCTCATCATTTTCGATGTATGCAGATGTATGCGAGATCGAATTTCAAAATAACTTAATATTACATTTTCGGTTTCGGCTTCGGCTTCGGTTTCGGCCGAAATTCATTTTTAATATTCGGCCTTTTTTCGGTTTCGGCCGAAAGTCATTTTTAAACCTTCGGCCTTTTTTCGGTTTCGGCCGAAAGTCATTTTAAACTTTCGGCCTATTTTCGGCTTCGGCCGAAATCAGAAAATCACTTTCGGTCGGTCTCTAGTTGAGAGTACTATCGGTGCAGAGTAGACCAAGTCTGTGCCATCGCCGCAATGGATGACTTTTATAGGAATAATACATATAAAATGGGATGGCTTGAAGGACTTTTAAATTTAAAATAAATAAAATATTTCGCTTAAAGAAACATAAATAAAAATAAATAATGAATGAACTTTTTTCGAATTTTATAAATTATAAAAACATAAATAAATATTTGCTTTAAAAATATAAAATTAAAAAAAAAAATTTTTTTATCAAGGTATCCGTCTTAAAATTGTTGATGAACATTTTAAATGCGTCTAAATAGAAAATAGACACAAAGGGAAATATTTATTTTTATGTTTAAAATAAATATACACGTTGATATACCTAAAAAAAATAAAGTACTTACCAGGTATCTCTTTTGTTAATGAGTCATAGGTATTTGGCTAAAAAAAAATTAGTTCATCGTATTTTATTGCAAGAAATTAACTTGTATTTTAAAATGCAATTAAAAACAGTATTTTGTTTAGTTAATTTCTAAAAAAAAATGTCTAGTGCAATTTAACATTTTTTTTTTAAAAATAAATGTAATAAAGAAGGATTTGTTTAGAAAATGATCATCTAGTTTTATATTATGAAAATGATATTTTTTTGCATAGATTACTAACTTTTCCATAATTAATGTTCTGTTCGCTGAAAAGAAAGAAAAAGAAGTAAACATTAATAATTTTAATTTATTGATTGACTAAGAGGCTTTCATTATATGTTTTAGTCTTTGACATTGTTTAGTTTAATATATCATATCTTTTCCTGGAATATTTTCTATTAGGTAAAATAAGTGAATAAATATGTTAGGAAATAGTGGAACTTTAGTAACTGGGAGCCTGAAATATATAGGCAGGGCAAAACATGTTATTGAAACTTTGTTCTTTTGTTATTGATCTCTCTATAAATGTCAAGCAGATAAATGCATTGTTTCACTATTTCCTTCACTCAGCGTGAACGCAGACCTTCATTTATCATCATAATAACCCTTTTAATGAAATTTTCTTTTTTGTATTTGTTTTTTGTTTTTTAATACTTTGTATTCCCTTTAACAATTACAAAGAAAAAAGAAAAAGGAAAAAAAAATATGGGATTATTTAAAAAATTAATAATGAAATAATATTGCTATTTAGTACTGCTACTGTATTACAGTTAAAAATAAATAAATTTCAAAAAGTCAATTATGACTAACGTTTCCTCCTTTTCCAAACAAATCCAACAATGACGAGGGCCAACGCAAGAAGGGTGAAAATCAACAAAAATATTAACCAAGTAGGAAACGAACGTGTTTGTAAACCTGAGGAAAAAAATTAAACTAATTAAACAAACATTTGAAACAATAAAACGATGTGAAAAATATTATGTAATTAATTATGTATCTTTGCGTCTTTCGTATTAGTGGGTTTAGAAAATGCATGTTTCTTTTATTTTAATAATTTCTACCCCAAAAATGTATACACATTAAATTAAATCTGAACTCCATGTTTTTTTATGCTAATGAAATGATTGAAATCATCTCATTTTAACGGATGAAACGAAGCGATTAATGTTTCTTTATCGATTATTTTATTACGGTACATTTTGCGAATCTATTCAAAACCGTAAATCGATTATTCTTTACATGGTTCATATCAGATTGAATATTATAACGTCGCCTTCAAAAACCGATAAGAAATTACTTATTTAAAGAGTTGAGTTATTTAACACATTTGGCTAGATTTTATTTTTATTTTATTTTATAAACTCAAGTTTATTGAAACTTAAATACATTATCGTCTAGCTTAAAATTGCAGATCTAAAAATTGTTATCTTTATATCAGTTAAATTACAGTAAACACATATTATACTATTACGATTAGAATTAAAAATGTAATCTTTATATTTTTCTCCCTTTGCTTTGTCTTTATGCAAAATAATTATTACACATTTTATTTGAAAATTTAAATATATACATATATATATAATATATATATATGTAATATCTTTGTATATATATTATGTATAACATATTAATACCCCACCTGAAGTAGTTGTCACTTTAACAAGGTTATCTTTACATTTCCTTAAACCAAAGTTGTTCTCAACTTCAACAGAAAACGTGTAGTGTGTTGATTCAGATAAATTTTCAACTGTGTACATTACGCGTTTAAAATTTTTTGATGAAAGTCTGCCAACAGGAACACTTTCGATTGGGATGTTCTTAAACACAGACACATTGTGTGCCCGAATGGTAAATGTTTGCGAGAGCTCATCTTCTTGATCAGGTGTCCAGGAGATCGAAACCCGGTCATTGGCTACTTCATCGATTGTAATATTGACTGGACATTCAGGGGGTCCTTTGGACATACGTTTAATCTGATCATTTTTAGCATATTATTTAGTTCGTCACGTTTTCACATATTTAGTTATAAATGCATTGTTATTCTAAGATAAAATAAGTTGCATACACTACGTGTAAAAGAGCTATTATTTTCAAATCATTTTTAGCATATTATTTAGTTCGTCACGTTTTCACATATTTAGTTATAAATGCATTGTTATTCTAAGATAAAATAATTTTCATATACTATGTGTAAAATATTTATTATTTTTAGATTTATATTATTTAATATATTTTTTTTTTTTTTTTTATAAATGGGTTAATTTAAATTAGTTGTAATAAATCTTTTTTTCAACAAGTATTTTCCATAGCCATACACAATCTAAATAAAAAAAGGAAAGGAAACACAGTTTATTTTCTTGAAATACACTTGCCGTTTCTTTCAATTTAATTTTTTTGACTTATATATTTTCTTGCTTTTCATGACTTTTCCAATTTAATGGACAAGTTAATTCAACATTTTCTTTATAACTTTTTATCATTTAAAGCTTTGAATTGTTAAAAGCATTTTTTTTTTGGTTAAATCTTACATTAAAAATATTTTTAAAAAATTTAAAAAATACCTGTTGTTTCAAAGGTGACTGTTAAAGGTGCGCATGTCGTTTTCCTTTTGTCGTTGCTAGCTTCTATGTATATTTTGTAGGGGGTCTTCGCTGATAGGCCGATCACGGTATATTCAATACCACCGGAATTCATGTGACTGACCCTACAGTCCGTTACCGTACCGGATACACCAATTACTTTTGTCCCCAATTCTTGGTATGTGACATTAAATGTTTGAGGCCGGCTACCATCAAAACCAGGCTCCCAGAAAAGAGTTAAATTATTATTGAAAATTTTTCCAACCTTTAAATTGTAAGGACACGCTGTAAAAGAAATGGTTTTAACATTAAAACCTAAAAAAATGTCAGACCTCAGATTTAAAAATAAAATAAGAAACGTATGGCGTGTCTAAAAATGTTTTTTTTTTTTTTAAATTATACTTCAACAATATTGTTAATACAATTTTGAGTATTATTTTCTTATTGATTTTAAAATTTTCATTTGAGAATGTATAAAAAAAATAATTTCCTTAATGAAATAATTTTCTTTTCTCCAAATAGACAGATAAAGCTACAGTATGACCTGGAAATATTGAATTATTGTTATTTTTAATTTTAAATTGTCTGATTTTTCTTGTTTTCACTTTTGCAGTAGAAAGCATTTAGATGAAACTTGGTTTTAATTAATATTTTTTCAAAGACTACATTCATTTTTTCCTCACTATTTATACAATGTGATGATTTATACTTTATTCAGAGTTGTATTTTTTTAAAAATAATTTCAAAAAAATAATTTTTTAACTTAAAATAAAGCTACCTTCAACTATATACATTACTTTTAATGAGTTTTTAAAGATGAATAAAATTAGCAATGAAAAAAAAATATATTATTTTTTTTTGAGGTTCGATTACAAGTATTTCCTATATAGATAAGTTTACAAGAAAATTGTTCTATTATTCTAAAGATTCATTTCAGTTAAAATCTCTAACATTAGTTTTAACACTGGAAAAAAGCAACAAACAAACAGAAACACTGTTTTTTAAATATTTTTTGTGCTCAATTCATACTCCTTGTGATAAAGAAAACTATGCTGGTTTTAATATATAGATCAGTTTTATTATAGCTAGATTATTTAATATTCTTAAGATGAAGAAAACATATTATAATTGACTGACATGTATGTTGTAGTACCCACCTGAAGTAGTTTGAACTTGAACATTGACATGATCACATTTCCTTATACCAAAGTTGTTCTCAACGTCGAATGTAAACGTGTAGTTTGTCAATTCTGATAAATGTGCCGCTGTATACATTACACGGGTATAATTGCGTGTGTGGGCTTGGCCAATAGGAGCACTTTCCGCGGCAACGTCCATGGATACAGACTTAGTGCGTCCCAGAATGTTAAAGGATTGGGGGAGCTCATCTTTTCTACCAGGTGTCCAGGAGAGCGAAACGCGGTCATTGGCTACTTCATCGATTGTAACATTGAGTGGACATTCGGGGGGTCCTTTGGACATACGTTTAATCTGATCATTTTTAGCATATTATTTAGTTTGTCGCGTTTTCACATATTTTGTTATAAATGCATTGTTATTCTAAGATAAAATAACTTGCATACATTACGTGTGAAAGAGCTTTTATTTTCAGACCCATATTATTTAATATAAAAAAGTTTACTTTTTTTTATGGCTTAAATTAAATTAGTTGTAATAAGTCTTTTTTCAACAAGTACATTCCATAGCTATACACAATCTAAATGAAAAAAGTAAAGGAAACACAGTTAATTTTCTTGAAATACACTTGCCGTTTCTTTCAATTTAATTTATTTGACTTATATATTTCTTGCTTTTCATGAATTTTCTAATTTTAATGGATAAATTAATTAAATATTTTCTTTCTGACTGTTTATCATTTAAAGCTTTAAATGGTTATAAGCATTTTTGTTTGTTAAATCTTACATTAAAAATATTTTAAAAAATATAATAGAAAAAACCTGTTGTTTCAAAGGTGACTGTTAAAGGTGCGCATGTCGTTTTCCTTTTGTCGTTGTTAGCTTCTATGTATATTTTGTAGGGGGTCTTTGCTGATAGGCCGATCACGGTATATTCAATACCACCGGAATTCATGTGACCGACCCTACGGTCCGTTACCGTACCGGATACACCAATTACTTTTGTCCCCAATTCTTGGTATGTGACATTAAATGTTTGAGGACGGCTACCATCAAAACCAGGCTCCCAGAAAAGGGTTACATTATTATTGAAAATTTTTCCAACCTTTAAATTGTAAGGACACGCTGCAAAAGAAATGGTTTTAACATTAAAACCTAAAAAATGTCAGACCTCAGATTTAAAAAGAAAATAAGAAACGTATGGCATGTCTAAAAATGTTTTTTATTTTTTTAAAATTATATTTCAACAATATTGTTTATACAATTTTGAGTATTATTTTCTTATTGATTTTAAAATTTTCATTAGAGAATGTATAAAAAAAATAATTTCCTTGATGGAAAAAGTTTCTTTTCTCCACATAGACAGAGAAAGCTACAGTATGACCTGAAAATGTTGAATTATTGTTATTTTTAATTTGAAATTGTCTAATTGTTCTTGTTTTCATTTTTGCTGTAGAAAGCATTTAGATGAAACTTGGTTTTAATTAACATTTTTTCAAAGACTGCATTCATTTTTTCCTCACTATTTATTCAATGTGATTATGTATACTTTATTGTGAGTTTTTTTTTTAAATATAATTTCAAAAAAAAATTTTTTTAACTTAAAATGAAGCTACCTTCAACAATATACATTACCTTTAATGTGCTTTTAAAGATGAATAAATTTAAGCAATGAAAAAAAAATATAATTTTTTTTGTGTGGTTCGATAACAAGTATTTACTATGTATATAAATTCAAAAAATAAATTGTTATATTATTCTAAAGATTCATTTCAATTAAAAACTTTCACATTATTTTTAACACTGGAAAAAAGCTACAAACAAACAGAAACACTGTTTTTTAAATATTTTAAGTGCTCAATTCATACTCCTTTTGATAAAGAAAACTATGCTGTTTTTTTTTTAAATTACAAATATTTTGCCCTCGTTACAATTGCAGCACCAATATTTTATTAGGCTTATGCATTTAGATCAGTTTTATTATAGCTAGGTTATTTAATATTCTTAAGATGAAGAAAACACATTATAATTGACTGAAATGTATATTGTAATACCCACATGAAGTAGTTTGAACTTGAACATTGACATGATCACATTTCCTTCTACCAAAGTTGTTCTCAACGTCGAATGTAAACGTGTAATTTGTCAATTCTGATAAATTTGCCGCTGTATACATTACACGGGAATAATTGCTTGTGTGGGCTTGACCAATAGGAGCACTTTCCGCGGCAACGTCCATGGATACAGACATATTGCGTGCTAGAATGTTAAAGGATTGTGGGAGCTCATCTTTTTGACCAGGTGTCCAGGAGAGCGAAACGCGGTCATTGGCTACTTCATCGATTGTAACATTGGCTGGACATTCGGGAGGACCTTTGGACATAAGTTTAATCTGATCATTTTTAGCATATTATTTAGTTCGTCACGTTTTCACATATTTAGTTATAAATGCATTGTTATTCTAAGATAAAATAAGTTGCATACACTACGTGTAAAAGAGCTATTATTTTCAGACTTATATTATTTAATATACAAACTTTTTTTTTTAATGGAATAATTTAAATTAATTGTAATAAGTCTTTTTTTTTTCTACAAGTACATTCCATAGCTATACACAATGTAAATGAAAAAAGTCAAGGAAACACTTTTAATTTTCTTGAAATACACTTGCCTTTTCTTTCAATTTAATTTTTTTGACTTATATATTTTCTTGCTCTTCATGAATTTTCTAATTTTAATGGATAATTTAATTAAATATTTTCTTTATAACCGTTTATCATTTAAAGCTTTGAATTTGTTAAAAGCATTTTTGTTTGTTAAATCTTACATTTAAATATAAAAAAAAAAAAAAAAAAAAAAACCTTTTGTTTCAAATTTTTTTTATAACCGTTTTTAATTTAAAGCTTTGAATTTGTTAAAAGCATTTTTTTTTTTTAAATCTTACATTTAAAAAAAAAAAAAAAAAAAAAAAAAATACCTGTTGTTTCAAAGGTGACTGTTAAAGGTGCGCATGTCGTTTTCCTTTTGTCGTTGTTAGCTTCTATGTATATTTTGTAGGGGGTCTTCGCTGATAGACCGATCACGGTATATTCAATACCACCGGAATTCATGTGACCGACCCTACGGTCCGTTACCGTACCGGATACACCAATCACTTTTATCCCCAATTCTTGGTATGTGACATTAAATGTTTGAGGCCGGCTACCATCGAAACCAGGCTCCCAGAAAAGAGTTAAATTATTATTGAAATTTTTTACAACCTTTAAATTGTAAGGACACGCTGCAAAAGAAATGGTTTTAACATTAAAACCTAAAAAATGCCAGACCTCAGATTTAAAAAGAAAATAAGAAACATATGGCTTGTCTAAAAATGTTATAAATATATGTTTTTTCTCACTATTTATTCAATGTGATTATTTATAGTTTATTTAGAGTTTTTTTTTTAAAGATAATTTCAACAAAAATTGTTTTAACTTAAAATAAAGCTACCTTCAACTATATACATTACCTTTAATGCGTTTTTAAAATGAATAAATTCAAGCAATGAAAAAAAAAATTTTATATTTATTTTTTTTGTAGTTTGATAACAATAAATATTTCCTATATATAGATTCACAAGAAAATTGTTCTATTATTCTAAAGATTCATTTCAGTTAAAAACTCTCACATTATTTTTAACACTGGAAAAAAGCTACAAACAAACAGAAACACTGTTTTTGAAATATTTTAATTGCTCAATTCATACTCCTTGTGATAAAGAAAACTATGCTGGTTTTTATTGAAAAGTAAAAATATTCCGCCCTCGTTACAATTGCAGCACCAATATTTTATTAGACTTATGCATTTAGATCAGTTTTATTATAGCTAGTTTATTTAATATTCTTAAGATGAAGAAAACAAATTATAATTGACTGACATGTATGTTGTAGTACCCACCTGAAGTAGTTTGAACTTGAACATTGACATGATCACATTTCCTTATACCAAAGTTGTTCTCAACGTCGAATGTAAACGTGTAATTTGTCAATTCTGATAAATTTGCCGCTGTATACATTACACGGGTATAATTGCTTGTGTGTGCTTGGCCAATAGAAGCACTTTCCATGGCAATGTCCATGGATACAGACATAGTGTGTGCCAGAATGTTAAAGGATTGCGGGAGCTCATCTTTTCTACCAGGTGTCCAGGAGAGCGAAACGCGGTCATTGGCTACTTCATCTATTGTAATATTGACTGGACATTCAGGAGGACCTTTAAAACGAAAGTTAAAGCTAACAATTTTTAGGGCATTATATAGCTCGTGCATTTACATATATAGCTTCTCAAAATCTCTGTTATGATATGCTAAAATGATTGGAATGAATAGGGCCTGCCATTTATAAGACCGGAAAACGTCACGGTCTACTACTTAATGTTACTATTTTTAGAACGTCGGACACATATTTCTTAAAACAAGTATTTAATGTCTCGTCATGCCATCATTAGCTCTTTCTATATGACTCCTAACCCATATTTTATAATTTTATGAGTTTTAGGAAATGAATATACATTTGTTTTGTTTTATTTAATTAATGTATGTTATTTTTTTAAGTTCATGATTATGTTTGTTGAGTTGTATGTACAGCGTTGTGAGCCCAGCCTTAGTCTGAGGTAATACGTTACGGAAAACCATTAATATTTAGAATTAAACCCTGCATGTGCGGACACTATTGTATCTAGAGTAGGGGGAGCAAATCATGAACTGGAAAAAAACGGGACACATACCCGAGCCTGGGAAAATAGATTGTGTGGGTGCATACCCTCCAGCTAAAGATGAGTCCGGGGGGCTTCCGACAGAAACTATAAGATCTATTACAGGGACACTATCGTTTACGCAGTGTCAGAAGAGTGATTGGAGGAGGGACTGTGCAGCCATCACGCGAGCCCACATCACTTCTGGCACTTGCTACACAGCTAGCCGAAATATTTCTTGAAGTTATATTATAAATAAAAACGTTTTAGTGATTTGAAAATCTGTTTGATTTTAGAAACGCGACATTTAACCGTCTCAAGAGATTTTTCGGGACAATGGGTACGATCGTGAAAACACGGGACAGTCCCGTTTTTACTGACGTTTAGTCACATTAGTCTAGAGTTACTGTAAAATGTGCAGTACCTGAGAGGAAATTCCTGTTCTATTCTATGTTGCTCTTTAGTTTGAGAATTTAGTTTTTTTTTTTTTTTTTTTTTTCTGTTTTTTTGTTCTGGGCCCGTGAACACGTCTTTCCAGATAGCTTAGGATGTTGGATAGGAGGTTCCCCTTTTGTCTTTTTTTTTTTTTTTTTTTTTTTTTTTTTTTAGATTTTTTTTTTTTTTTTTTTTTTTTTTTTTTGCTATTTTTTAGTCCTAGGCCAGTGAACACGTCTCTCCAGATAGCTTAGGATGATGGATAGGAGAGTCACCTTTTGTCTTTTTTTTTTCATAAGTACAAATGAGAAAACGCTCACATATCCATTGAACTTGATTCTCCGAAAAAATCATTAATCATACCATGATATTCAATTGTTTCACAAGACATTTTATAAGTGTATACAACTATTTACATACTATATTTCAGAAAATTTTGAAGTGATTATTTTAATGCGTGTTAAAATGTTGTAAGAAAATAAATAATTTAATTGTTAAAAAAATATATCATTTTTTACTACACATTTACATTTTTTACTCCCCGCGCGTTTGTCCATTATATTTTAGAAGAAGACCTAGCAACCCTATAAATCGCTGACTATCGCAAAAGCAATAAAACAAACATTGTGTAAAATATTTCGCAAAATTTAATTGTAAACAAATACTGAGATGATAACATAAGTTCTATTAATAGATTTCCGCCATGAAATGACAAGGATTATTACCTTTAAAATTTGAATCATAAATAGGGCTTTAATGAAACTTGATGTAGCTTTTATGGTAATTCTATTTGAAATTTTATCTTTTTTGTCCGAAAAAACAGATTTTATTAGCCAAAATGGGTATTTATTTCAATTGTATGTCATTGGCTACTTGAAGTATTGTCATTTTTACTGGACATTTAGAAGGTTATTTTGAAAAAAAATTAAAGCTTACAAATGGACAAAATACAGCTCGTTGCGGTTGCATATATTTTAAAGCAAACACTCTGTTATCAAATTAAATAATAACATGATTTGAAAAAACTACAGTTGCATTTTTGGCATAGAAATTTAATAATTGTTTTTACATTAATGCTATTTGAAATTATAACATTACTAAATGTTTTAATGTGGGAAAACTATTTTAAAAAATGGGAATTGATTTCAATTCGTTGTCCTGTATACTAAAGTGCATTACTAATATATATATATATATATATATATATATATATATATATATATATATATTAAAATAAAATATATGTCTGATGAAACAAATATTATTTTTCGAGGTATTTTTTTACTGTTTATGTCTGTTTTATTTCGAGACATACACTTTTGTCTGATGAAGCAAATATTATTTTTCGAGGTATTCTTTTACCGTTTATGCCTGTTTAATTTCGAGACATACACTTTCTTGGACCCATTATATTCTAGTATTTATATGGCATTTAAATTTAAACATTTTTCTGACTTTTTGTTTTGAAAACTTGTATTTTAATACTTTTCTTTATTTTATTTTTAAATATTCTGTTTTTGTTTCTTTAAGTTTTGAAAAAATAAATTAATATTTATGAAGGTATTCTCGCAAACTTGCCTGTGGTTTTAGAAGTTACTCCCAAAGACGGGCATGCTGTTTTTCCATTGTTAGTTCTAGATTCTATGTCTATTTTGTAGGCAGTCTTTGGTGATAAGCCGCTTAACGAATATTCAATAGCGCGTGATGCTGTTTGGGTAACTCTAGGGACAGCTACCCTACCAGCCACAAGAGAAATATTTGTGGTCAAATCTTGATAGTTGATGGTGAATTCTCGAGGTGGGCCACCATTAAATCCAGGCTTCCAGACGAGTGATAAATTGCTATTGAATATTCGTCCGACCGTTAGATTGTAAGGGCACGCTGTAAAGATAATAGTTTTACCTTAAAAAATAAAATAACAGACTGTAATTTTTTTTAAAAAGTATATGCATAGCATATATGACACATTTTTTTATTTTTGTGTGGATGTATTATTAAAAATATTGTATAGACCAGGCCTGCACATCATACGGCACGCCAGTAATCTTAGTGCATTGGCGGTTTTTAGTCTTGATTACCGTTGCTCGAATGTTTCAGATGAACTTGTTTAAGCATTGCGTACTCGAGAGTTTTTCAATCTTGCTTCTCGTTGCTCAACTATTTCCGAAGCTCGTGATGGCTTTTTCTTTCGTGCTTAATGTGTAGAAAAACTAAAAGCTTTTTGTTTGGATGACATCATTGAATTTACAACGAAAGTTTTGCTTTGAGACGCATATTACAAATGCTTGTGGTATCTGTTTTTAGATGTCGATCAGCAATGGCAATTTCTAAATTAACACAACTTATTAGGTAACATATACAAAATGAAATATCGCTGTTTGTATTTGATTAAATTATTTACGATAATCCATAAAGTTAATAATTTTTGACACGCTAGGATCTCCAATATTTTTACATAAAACCTCCCACAATAGGTACGTTTACTGTTGGCAGTAGAGTCCCAGTTGTATAATGTCAAATTAATTTATAAATCATCAATCCCAACGTTAAAATCTCGATATTACCACATTTCAAAACCTACGTTGTCTAGTCTGTAATTTAATTACTTAAGAAAACATTGATTCATGTCAAATGTCCTTTCATAACACAAAACAACAAAATTCTAACACTCTATTAAAGAAATACTTTCAATTAAAAAGAACTACACGATTTCAACGTCATATCCGATTCTAAAATGCGTCACGAAATTCAAGCGTATTTATACAAATAACAAAAATACCATCTACAATAAAAATTCAAAAAATTGTTTTCTCAGCTTTACTACAAATTTGCTTCCTTTTTGCATTTGTTTAAGGACGGTAGTGATGATAGCTTTGTTTGAAATTATGTTGATAGAGTTCATTTAAGACAACAAAACAAATTTACAGCATCGGCCCTAACGAAATATTGTAAAATGGTTGCATTAATTCAGAAACCTCTTCATTATGTAACACAGAAACTTAAATGTCATTTTTTGTATTTAATTTCATTCCATACACCCATAAAATAGCTCTGTTTGAAATTTTATTTTAATAGTTCAAATAAGAAATAATGGAATTTAGGGACCCTGGCCCTAAACGGAATATTCTGAAAAGTTGTATTAAACTAGAAAAAAAAAATAAATAAAATGCCGGCAAATTCAGCTCTATCCACCCGTGCAATCGCTCTTTGAAATTATATTTTTATAGATTAATAAGAAAAGAAATTGACTTTAGGGCACCTGACCCCAAACAGAGCATTTTAAAATAATGGTACTAAATAAGAATTATGTGTGGGCATGCGCAGAACAACTCGACAAATTCTTATTGTAATTGGAAAAATGGTAAATGGCGTAAACGGAAATAATATTTTCATAGCAACAATATGGCAAAAAAAAAATAACAATTAGGGCAACCAACCTAAAAAAGGAAAATGGAACAATGATGGTACTAATTCAGACCCTACTTACTGTATAGCATACAAACATAAATCTCGCTGTCTGTCTTTGATTTAATTTAATCCCGCTATGCAATAGCTCTGTTTGAAATTATAGTTATAAAGCCCTTATAAGAAAAAAAAAAAAAACGAAATTAGGGCCACTGGCCAAAATGGAATATTGTAAAATGGTTTGCTAATTTACAAACATTTGCCGTAATGCCCATATCAATTTATCAAGTTCTATCGCATTGGATGAATGGTATAGAAATGCGTACGATCATAATATGGATAATAAAGGGTGAAAAACGAATTTAGGGCCCCTGGCCACAAACAGAATATTGTAGAATTTTTGTATTACTTCAGAAACCTGCTCATTATGTCACACACACAATTTAATGTCATTATTTGTATTTGATTAAAAATCTATCCATCCATGCATTAGCGTTGATTAAAATTATATTTTGTATGGCTCATATCGGAAAACACGAACACGGAGCCCCTGGCTAAAAACGGAACATTTTAAAATGATGTAATAATTTTAAAAACCTTTGCGGGTGTGCGCATAACCTCTCACTAAAGTTTTATTACATTCTAATAAATGGTGTAGGAGCGTTTAAGCAAATTGTTTTTTACAAATCACGTATAAAAAAATTAAACAGGAATTTGGGGCTAACTGCCAAAAACGGATTATTTTGAAAGAGTTTAAATGACTCAAAATGCTCAAGTTGGTGGACGAAAACTCACCTCAGTTTGATCGCAATCGCTTGAGTGGTGTAGGATCGCATACGGTTTAAAATTATATCTATATAGCTCCAATTAGAAAAAAAGAACATAGGGCGCCTGGCTCAAAACGGAATATCTAAAACGGTTGTAAAAATTTTAAAAACATTGCGGGCGTGAGCACAACATCTCACTAAAGTTTCATCGCATTCTGAAAAATGGTATAGGAGCACATACGGAAATTATTTTTTAAACAAAGCTCGTAAAGGAAAAAGTTTGAATTTGTCTGTGTAAACTATGTCAAAAGAAAACATTTTTGATTGATTGCAATGGTTTTAATTTTAGACGGATTGTGGCGAAATTTTAAAAAGTTTGCAGAAGGTTATTTATTTTACCAGGTCCACATTATTGCGGTTAACTTTTTTTCAATTTTATGACTGTATTACTCTTCGTAGAAGTACCCGTTTACACCGATAGAAATGAATGTTTGTCTACTTTTGAAGCATAGACAAGTAGCAAAACGCAATAAATGCTATGAGGAGATCATGAATCTAATGTTCAATTTTTTTAAAGGAAAACTTTAATTACACGTTAGATATATATATATATATATATATATATATTTAAAGAAAATCTCTTTAGTTTTTTTTTTGACGTTGATCTAATAATGTTTATTAATTTTTTGGTCTAGTTTTCCGATGAAGGCTCTTAGCCGAAACGTCAAAATGTTTTGTCCTGTTAATGAATTCAAGTTTAGCATACCTTGAACTTAAATTTATAAATTTGAATGAATGTCATTAATTATATATTCTATTCTAGGAACAACGTGAACTTTATAACCTCTTTGTCGTATGGTCGTACAACAATTCATACTGCATAGCGCAACTCACTACTGAAATACAACCTTCTCACTAAAATGTAGCGACGACCTTACGGATGACACGCACTCAGAAGAAACGCTACACTTAACGTCGGTGTTACATAACTTCGCCACAAGCATCATGGCTCACAAAAAGCTAATCGATAAAACTAACACACAAGACACAACGCAGTCATGCGGTATACACCAATTACAAGCACAGTATCCATACTCAGCTGTAATCTTCAAACAACCACTGTCCACATCGCCCCAAAGGAAGGAGATCAAGTTTAATATAGTTGTACCGCAGAAGTTAAACAATTTTTAAAAAAATATTGAGTAAGACACTTTTAAAAATCCTTAGATTTCATCGGTTCCTGTTGCCATTATATATAATTTTTGTTTAGGAATCCATTCGAGACTGTTAAAATCAAATTAAAACAAAAATTACGCCACAGCAGTGAACGTTCCACTCATAGAGCAGCGGTTCTCAATCTGTGGGTCGCGACCCCTTTGGGGGTCGCGGGACCCTTTTCCAGGGGTCGCCTTAGACCATCTGAAAACACATATCCTTACACCTATGACGTAGCAACGAAAATAATTGTGTGGCTGGGAGTCGCCACGACACGAGAAACTGTGTTAAAGCGTCGTGGCAGTAAAAAAGGTAGAGAACCACTGTTATAGAGAGCTTGTTTACATCATATTTCTAGTGCGTGCCCTCTGATTGACCACGCATGAGACGCTGTGTTCACAAAGGGGTGTGGCTTAGGTCTTTGATGTATTCTTGTTTACGCCGCCAACGAATAAAAATAATTAATCTGTTCCAAATAGTATTTTGTAGAATGATTTTGATTTTTCTAGAAATGTCTCGAAGACCCACCTATATAAGGGATTGACAGGCACGGACGAGGGACGGAGATTTCAGATAAATTTTCTGAATATTACGAGGGGTGTTTTATTTCTTTGTGTATTTGTGTGCTCCTACTTATATGTGTTTATTTCGCATTATTTATTGGCATCATTATTTCTAATTGTATTAACTGTGTACCGGTACAAGATCTACCATACTGTAAGTTGAAGATTGTTATTTTATTTTATTTTGTAATTATCTTAAGACATAATAAATCTTAATTAATTGTAACTAGAAAATGTTTTGGGTCGTATCTTTAATATTGTTGATTCTAGGGTATCGTCCTTTGTTAGGCACTGTTTACAACGAGCCAATTAAAAATTAAAATTAAAATAGGAGATTAATTTCTCCCAATACAAGTCAGTGCGTAACAA
>CAXITT010001560.1:5528-33927 GCA_964033795.1 Lymnaea stagnalis
GGGAAGAGCGTTCACTAACTATAATAGTCAAGCGCGGGAAAAGCGTTCAACAACTAATGAACATAATATTGAGTCGCAACAATTACTAATGAACGCTCATACTCGACATATCCCCCCTCTTTCATTTCAGATTTAACTCAGGTAGTTAAATCGTCACCAGACACACAAAATTTACATGAATTATATATGAATTGTCCTTATCAAAAAACATAATTAGGTAACACTGAAAATCAACCAGATTTATGATATACTGCAATTCAAGAGTTAAAAATTCATGTACGACAATAAAAATCAGACCATTCAAATTGAATGTCAACATTAATTTTCATTTTTCATACCAATAAAAAAAAATTATATTTTTATCTAAAAAATCAGGGCAAATACATCAACATCCTTACTGAATTTGAAACTATAACTAAGTTAATCCAAATCATATCATCAAAAAGGTGTATTTTTAAACAAAACCAATTGCCATCACTATAAAAACACAAAACTATCTAACATTATTACAGGTGAGAGATGCCTCACCACAATTTGAGCAGCCTTTATTTGCTCTTAAATAACACAGCTACAGATGGCGGGACATATCTTTTGTCCGTGGATTTCACAACTTTATGCTTCAACATGTTTATTATAATTAAAATTATCTCTCCCTGTTCTTTTGACCCGTGGTCATAACTCATGTGAAATCTCAGTTTTACAATACATATTTTTAAATTGTTACAAAATGAAAAACGAGTCTCATAAAAAAGAAACTCAAACAAATCAGGAACTTCAGGGCAATCATGGCAATAGTTCATTTTAACAGATTCATTTTGTTTAACAATACAACACAGCTTTATTAATTATTAAGATTATTATAAGTATCCCACCACTGGCTAAAACTTTGAATCTTGAGTTGCTTAGACTGAGAAGACTTGACTGTAGCAGGATGAGGATTTTTGGGAAAGGACGGCTGAAATGTAGATTCTATTCTGTGCACATTTTAAACAAATTGTCTACATGTCCGGCTACCAGATGAATAAGTTCTATTCATCCGGCGACCATGTCACGTGACCACCGTAACAAACTTTCGCAAGATATTTGTTCTGCAGCCTTGTCGCGTGACCGCTAATTGTCGATAAAAAAAATGGGGTCGGAGATGCATGTGGGCTAGGAGTTTACTTCATTTCAACAAATAAGGGGGCCGGGGGGGAGCAATAGATACTAGAAGGAAGAAATACTGAGAGCGAGAGAGAAATGCTAAAAGTGACAATGAGGGTGAGCAATAATTAAGGCGGGGAGGTCGAAAGTTTGCAAAGAAATAGATCATACATCTTAATATAGAGCTAATAATATTAATATAGTGTGCTGCTGGGATAGCCTACTTCTCACGCAATATTAATAGCCTAAAATAAAACTTTTTTAACTTAGGTCTATTGAAAGTCATCTGGCAGGTATTGGTCTTATTTTGTTTGGTTCATATTTTAAATTTAGGCTACTAGTACTACTAGGTAGAGTTTATAAGATATTTAACCAAGATAACAGACTTTTTTTCTTTTTTCAAATGGACTAGTATATAGGCTATAAATAGGCCTCTTAGTATTAAAAGAAGAATAAGAGCTGCCAACCCTTCTGATTGTGTCATAATTATACAGATTTTTTACACCTCATTCTGACCTTCCGACAAACCCCTTAAAATTCCGATTTTTCGAACTTTATAATTTTTCACCCATCATAAAAATCCAAAAGCGACCAAAAAAAAAAAAAATCGGGGACGACAGGAATAGGGCTTATCATTTCTCAGACTGGAAAACGTCATAGCACTCTACGTAATTTTTTTATTTATAGAACCGCGGCCAATCAAACATGGCAGCTAATAGTAGTCATAGTGTGTTCCAGCATATCGCTCTGACTGAAAACGACGCTCCAGGTGCAATTTTGTCAAAGACAGACATTTCTGCCCACTCAGTTTTGCAACTAAAGAGGTGGTTAAAATGCAGAGTGCTTAAAATTAGTGGAAATAAGGCAGAACTTGTTAAAAGGTAAGTGTGTGACTCTGTCCATCCATAGTTTAAAATAATGGGTGTTTAGCTAGATTTTAGATAGGCCTTACTTAGTTAGCCCTTAGTCTACTAAAATACTAATACTTTCTAATCAACGGTCAAAAGACAGATGAGACACTAGTAGTATTTTAGTAATACTAGACTTAGATAGTGACACTAGTAGTGACAGTTTAGATTATTATGACCATTATATGATATTGGTAGTAGTAGTAGTAGTAGCCAATAGGGACTAGTCATAGTGTGAGTGTGATTAGACTTAGAGTCAATGGAATAGACCTAGGTAGACTCTAGACTTCTAGAGATATGTGTATTTCTATTTAATCTGAAGACAAATAGGTATAATGTTGTTAAATATAACTTTGTCTTCTTAAGGTTTTTCATTTATTATTACTTTTATTTTGTTTCAGAATTGAAGATTCAATAACCACCGGCATAGGGACATAGATGTTAATGTCGACAACGGGAAATGGTTTGAAATAAGACATGTGCCTAGATAGACTGTGGGCATGTGTCTAGATAGACTGTGGACATGTGTCTAGATAGACTGGACACATGTCTCGATAGACTGTGGACATGTGTCTAGATAGACTGTGGACATGTGTCTAGATAGACGACATGTGTCTAGATAGACTGGACACGTGTCTAGATAGACTGCGGACACTTGTCTAGATAGACTGTGGACATGTGTCTAGACTGCGGACACTTGTCTAGATAGACTGTGGACATGTGTCTAGATAGACTGTGGACATGTGTCTATATAGACTGTGGACACAACAAACCTACTCTACTACAGCCGTGAACCCATCTTCTACATTTTTCTAAATCTTTTTGAGTTTTAGGAAATGAATAAAACCTAACACCCTGCATGTGCGGACGATCCTTGTATCTAGAGTCACTGTTACATGTGCCATACGGCAATCAAGTCCCATTTCACAAAATGTATATCCTTGAATATAGCAATAGCGGTATAAAAAAAAAAATTCATAAAATATAGTTGTAAACAAAGTTTTGATTTAGGTTAAGGGCTGTTTCGCTAACATAGCAGTACTGAACAGTGTTGACATTTTGTCCGCGCTGAGTACCCGGATGATGGTTGTTAATGAATCAATTTCCCATACTTCCCATTAATGTCCCATTAATTAAAATGTTTGCTTGGTCCAACATTGTAGCGAAGCAACCTATGCTTACGCCGACAATAACAAGACTATAAATCTATCCACAAATTGGGTGTATATGTACAAGCTATGTGACCTTCCATACATCGATCTGAATTCGTTGCTGTTGGAACGGGACTTGTCAGCTTACGACTATTCGCCTGGATACTTATCCATTTCGCCTTTAGCCTGGTTTCTTTTACTGGACCGACTAAACCTTGAAGCTGAAACTAGGGGATTGATTACGTCCTACACCAAACTACCTGACAGCTACTAGAAGGACTTTGAGATCCAGGGACTCTCACCACCCACGATGGAGAGTCATCTTCCCCAGCGCAGAGATCCCACGGATTCTACGACAGGCAACTCCGACTTTGCTACGCTTAGAACAGCTCCGAAGACCAGAACAGGGGCATGCTCCTGGAACAGAAGGAACTCCCACACTTTGTGATCCACCGAGATCCTCAGTGAAACTATAAAGACTCAGTCCACAAAGATTGAACATTAAACCTTGAGCAATATAGCATTAATAATGATGATAATGTCAGTAATGATAATGTTAAGGACACTTATATTTCATTGATATACATTTATTATTGTATGACATCCATGTGATATATATGTTAATCACCAAGAGTGTACTACGTAGGAAATTGTAAATACCTTTCCTCAATAAATACTTGTAATTATTTTCTCCTTTAACAAAGACTTTGTTTCTGTCTAATGTATATAGATAGGTTATTATGTCTGTGTGGTAATTTGGCTTACATAACGAATCCAAGAGGAGATCTCATACAAGAGATACCCCTCGCTATTAAAACATAAGTCAGATCACCACACGGATCTGCTGACTAATATATATACACAATATTGAAATATATGAATGCAACTATTTTGCTGTCGACCTCTTGTCACATGACATGTCTGCTGGAATAATAAAACCTACTAGTCGTCCGGCGGTCATGTAACATGCCCGTCGGAAGAATATCTCCTGCACTATATTATATCTCCTGCACTACTTGTCCGGTCAATAGACGTGTAGACACTGCCAATTTTAAAAGCAGTTGTCACTCGAATTAAGGGTGTGACTAGACAGGATTCTTTTAAAGCTACTCATTCTGACAGTAGGGATAGATCAAAATTTATTTTAACTTTTCATCCCCATAACCTTAAAACTCATTCTCTGGTTCTGAAAAACCACTCAATTCTTGTGGCAGACCCTGTCACCAATGAGATTTTCAGAAAACCTCCTCAGTTTCACTTTCCGGAGGGACAAGAGCCTTAGGGACATGCTAGCTAGAAGCCACCTCCCAGCTTTTAAAGCACATAAAGACACCAAAAGTGCAAATGTAGCCAGTGTAACACATGTCCCTATGTGACTGAAGTTGACAAGATCACCTTCCCTCTTGAAATATTCAGAATAAAAGATGGCTTTACCTGCACAAGTTGCAACATGATTTACACCATCCTTTGTAAAAAGTTCGGTAAATTATATGAAGGAGAGACAGGTCGTCACCTTGGAGACCGGTTTAGAGAAAACCTCTATAACATAAATAAACAATCTCTTTGTCCGGTCTCCAAACATTTCAATAGCCCTAACCATGAGGGAATCTCAGACATCGCAGTTACTGGTATATTATATACTAGTAACACAACAGATAGGATTTATATGGCGAATAAATTAATAACAAGATTTGCTACGTGACTGCATACGGTATAAACCAAATGCACAATTTTACGTAGCTGCCTTGTCTTTTTCCTGTTTGGTTTTTTACATTTGACTTGCACTCACTTCCTTTCTGTTCTTCTTGACTTTGTTTTTGTCAGGGACATGCGCCCACTCCTATTCTTTCTGTTCTATTTTGTAGGTAGGATGCATGTTTAAATATTATGTCAATTTCATTGATACTGTTACTTCTTTAATGTTTTGTTGGTATACTGATTTGTGCATTTGCCAAAACGTTGACTTGTGTATTATGTCAAATTATTATTAAAGCTGACATATATTGTTTAATTGACCCATATGGTTGGTGTCTAATAAATCATGAGGCAGCACTACAGGCCTTCTAAATGTAAGTCAACCATCCCTACAGCAGGCTTCACATCCATTGGATTTCTTTTAGCTGTGGCTGTGGGCTCTTCCATTTAGGACATATTGCTACTTTTGACACTTTTGGAAGACTATCTGTGTCACAGATTTAGATGATGGTAGTATGAGGTATTGCCTGTTGCGTACCAAGTAGTATTGGTGTCTGTTGATGCAGGGGTTACTCCTCTCTGTGAAGGTTCAGTGTCCAGACGTTTAGGAAATATAACGAAGACAACACAGACTTCAAAGAATGACCAATAAATTCCTCATTAACAACTATCAACAAAGAATGTATTAATAGATCCAATACAGTCTAACAATATTCCCTTTCACCGTTACCATCCATTAGTCTTTAACGCTTCCCAACTTCACAAAACATTCAGTAATCTTCCACGCTCCTTAACCTCAAAACATTTTCCTCTCCCCCGGAAATCGCCCAACACCCATTCAAAATCCAGCTAACATGGTGCGACCCATGGGGAAAACCCGAACAAAAAAGCATTATTACTAACAAGGAAATGCAATGGAGCGCCATTGTTAAACCCTGCCCTAGTCATTTGTGACAATCTGTTCATTATGATTGTTTGAAACTTAAGTTTTACTGCTTAAAAATATCGCATGTACAATGTATCTATATGTGATTATTGATGCACGTTATCACAGTAAGGTAAAGAAGAAGGAATAGTTGGCTATTGCGTGTTCTATCGTATCCAGTTATAACATAAAGTCATGTTTTTGTAATATTTTTTTTGGTGTTATATTTCAGATCCACACAAGGAGAAAACCAAGAAGCTAAATAGTAATGTTTACTGCACTTACTGTAGCTTAACAGTGTTAACTGTTTCAATGGTGAAGACCATGGAAAAATGTAGGCCAAGTTTATTTCAAAATGATGTTGTTCCAATAACAGAAATAGATGTTGACTTTAATAAGATAATAAAGGAAGAAGTACAGAATGATATTAACCCAACATCAGTTCTTGTGCAAAACTCAGAAATACATTCTGACTTTCATAAAACCCTAGAGAATGAACAAGGTTATGGTGTTCTTTCATCATCAGTTTTAATGGTCAAGTCAGAAATAGAAACTGACTTTTATCAAATACCAAAGAAAGAAGTGGACACTGAAGTTAACCCAACACCAGATATAGGTGACAACTGTTTTGGTAATATTATGATCAAACAGGAGACAGGATTTTACACAACTCAGGAGTTTGAAACAAAGTCAAATTTAACATTGCACACTGAATGTGATCCCAACATCATCTCAGAAACAACATTAATTAATAAAATTGAGTGTTTCCAAGGGAATTCTTCCTTTCCTACTTGTAAGGGACATGAGAAATCTGCAAACCAAGAATATGTGAAAGATGAAAATTATCAATCAAATTTCAAATTGCTTGGACAATCACATGAAATTGTATCTAAAGTACATGAAAATGGGAAAATGCGACAGAAATGTGAGCTTTGTTCTGCTGAATTTCCATATATTTCTGCTTTTAAAAGACATTTAAGTAAACATACTGGAGAGATACCCTACAAATGTGACATTTGTCCTGCTACATTTGCCAAAAGCTCTTGTTTAATTAGACACAAAAGAAAACATACAGGAGAGAAACCGTACAAGTGTGATATTTGTCATTCTGCATATAGCCAAAGGTCAAGTTTAACTATTCACAAAAGAAAACATACTGGAGAAAAACCTTACAAATGTGATATTTGTCATTCAGCATATACCAAAATGTCACATTTAACTATTCACAAAAGACAACATACTGGAGAGAGACCCTATAAATGTAATGTTTGTCCAGCTACATTTACGGAAAATTCAAGTTTAACTATTCACAAAAGACGTCATACGGGAGAGAAACCCTACAAATGTGATATTTGTCCTGCTACATTTACCCAAAGATCAAATTTAACTATTCACAAAAGACATCATACGGGAGAGAAACCCTACAAATGTAATGTTTGTCCTGCTACATTTACCCAAAGATCAAATTTAAACATTCACAAAAGACGTCATACTGGAGGGAAACCTTACAAATGTAATGTTTGTCCTGCTACATTTACCCAAAATTTAAATTTAACTGAACACAAAAGACATCATATGGGAGAGAAACCATACAAATGTAATGTTTGTCCTGCTACATTTACCCAAAATTCAAAATTAACTATTCACAAAAGACAACACACTGGGGTGAAACCCTACAAATGTAATGTTTGTCCTGCTACATTTACCCAAAATTCAAAATTAACCATACACAAAAGACAACATACTGGAGAGAGACCCTACAAATGTGACATTTGTCTTTCTGCATTTACCCAAATTTCAATTTTAACTGCACACAAAAGAAAACATAGTGGAGAGAGACCCTACAAATGTGACATTTGTCTTCATGCATTTTCCCATAATTTTAGTTTAACTATTCACAAAAGACGTCACACTGGAGAGAAACCCTACAAATGTGACATTTGTCCGGCTGCATTTATTGAAAATACTAAATTAACTATACACAAAAGAAAACATACTGGAGAGAAACCCTACAAATGTGACATTTGTCCTGCTCAATTTACTAGGAGTTGGTGTTTAATTCGACACAAAAGACTACACACCGGAGAGAAACTCTACAAATGTGACATTTGTCTTGTGGCATTTACAGAAAAGTCAAACTTAACCAAACACAAAAGACAACATACTGTAGACCAACCCTAACAATTTGACACTTGTCCTGCCGCAAATTTTGCTCACAGCTAACTATACGCACATGAAAGCATACAGGAAAAATTACCATTAAATGTGACATTTGTTTTACTGCATTTGCCCTGGATATCAGATGTAAATTTACTCAACCTAATAAAAAGATCTCAGCTGAGAGAAACCCTACCAGTGTGACATTTCTCCCTTTGCATCTGATCACTGCGCACCTTTATTATTACCTTATACTTATATACAAAAGTATCACTGTGCACCTTTAACTTTAACGTTACCTTCTAAACAAAAGTATTCAAAGAAACATACAAACAAGTGTGGAAAGACAGAAAACATTTGAGACAAACACTACAAATTTGTCATAGACTTACACTAACTACTAACACTGACTGCTAACAATATTTTGAAATGTTGGCTTAATTAAGGCAGAACATGGATGAGAAACTTTACCAAGGGGACATAAGTCTGTTATAGAGATTGAGAAAGATATTACTTTTTTTTTTAAAAAGTCAGAGTGCTGTAAAGTTTTCCTCATTTTTCATTGGTCAATTTTTGTAGGATTGTAGAAGTAGACTGAGACATTTAAATGTGACATTGATTCTAATGCAACATTAGATAGTGTTGAGGGCTGTCCATAAATGTATGGATTATTGCATACTCTTCTGTATCTGGCTATTGATAGCCACCACCACTTGTTTCCACTAGTACTAGTAAAGCCTTAATAGTGATGTCACCAAGTAGTTGTGCTGTGTCCTTCTTTACCCACCCTGTCCTTGATTGGGAAAAGGTTGTTCATATAATTTCTTGAATTTCTTTACTAGATCGTTGTGATTGAATTCCTCTATAAAGCCCGCTTGGTTTCCTGACACAGAGGCAAAAGAGAGAGGGATAGATTCTTTCTACTGTACAATATGTTACCGGTATATAATTTTGTGGTTGTCGATTAATATTTGTATTTTTGAAGAGTGTATTATCTTTTTCACTTTCTGTAAGTTGATTTAGTTTTATTTGCTGCTGTACTCACATGTGTATTTTTATATAAATAGTATAATTTATAGTTAAATTAAATATTGTTAGTACCAGTATCACTAGCTTTGGTATCTTTTTCTTTGCCTACTGTCCTGTGATGCGTATTGTTTATTCTACGAGCCAAACCTTGGCACAGATTAATTCTTAAAAACCATAACGGTACGTAAGTATTTACTATGATTGTAAATTGCTTTCACTATTAAGTATTTTTAAATACCGGTACACCAGCTATACTGTGTACTAATTGTTTTATAATTTATTAGAAATTTATTTCCATGCCGAAATACTTCCTTTTGGATTTACTTACTTGCTTGAACTTTTTTATTCCTTTACGGTCATCTTTTAAGTTATCATTTAAACCATATGAAATACATTTTCCAAAGCATGTTAAACTAATAAAAGTATCTTATTAGATAAGATTCTTTTATTGTATAAAAATTTAAACACAAGATATCTAAAGTTGTATCCAGAAATTTGGTCGAAAAAATTTTGCCAACGGAAATCTGATCGAGCAGAAGTTTGGCCGATTTTTTTTTAGTTCACATGCTCAAATTTTCGTCAAATTTCTTTTTTAACGCATTATTTTGTTTTACTATATAGTATAGATGTTCATAAAGGAAATTTGATGAAAATTTGAGCATGTGAACTAAAAAAAACAAGTCGAAAAAACTTCCGTTCAATCAATTTCTGTCAATCAATTTTCTGTCGACTAAATTTCTTTCAAACAAATTTCCGATAACCATCTAAAGTATTGCCCTAACGAAAAAATAAACTTAAAAAAACCCCATTAATCTGCCTTAGTGACAATAATGAGTTAACTTATTAGTGATAATTAGTGATCATTCATATTTGGTAACCGCTTATGGAGCATTCTGGGAAATACTTACAGATTGTGGAACAAGATAATTTTGATCTCTTTCTGTCTGTCTTAAGTTTAATTCAAGAGAAACAATTTGCTCTGATTGAGCTGATAGTAGGTAGCTGATGAAGAGGATGAAAGTATCATCTAATCATTTGAGTTTTATGACAGCATTCTTCTACAAATAATTCTCTGTAGGATGTGTTATGCTAGAAATTAATACAAGCTCTCTTCATTAGTCTAATGGATTAATCAGTGTTGGATGTTTGATTAGTCTAATGGCTTAATCAGTGTTTGATGTCAGATGATGAATTTCCACACCAGCAGGTAACACTGAAGTTGCACTGTCAAATAAGTTAAAAGCTTGTTTGTTTACGCTGAAATTATACAATTTAGTAAGATAGAAAAGTCTAAAGGTTACTTTTTTTATACAGAATTTTGATGTGCAGAAGTTTAGATGATCACTCTCTGTAGCACTCTCTGTAGCCAAAGGATTCAAAATGAATGTCGACAAAACTTAAATATGTTTTATTTTTTATTAATTTTGGAAAATATTTCCTGCACAGATTTTCTCTGCGTAATGCATATTAAGAAGTTAAAAACATTATTTTCTACATTTTTGTGTGTTTAAATACGTCTTTGATAGAAACATTTTTTAAATTTAAAAAAAAATATTTCTGTACTTTCTACCTTTAGTTTTAGCATTAAACTTGTAATTTTCAACAGAAGTCGAATTATTTACTTTTTAAAAAATATTGAATGTTTACAAAGTAGATCTGAGCTGACCCACCCAAGCATTCACTCAGTGATGCAGACATGATCAAAATCAATCATTTGAGTACAGGTAACAGAATCATCTCCATCGATCCAGTATGTTTTTTATTTTGAACTCTGCACAAGAAATTCTGAAAATGTCATGTGCTTAAAAACAAACACATTACACTCAACCCACAAGATCACGCTCCATAAGATGGACATTCAAGCAGAAAGTCTTTAAAAAGTCTTTTCTGTTTTTTTTAAACATTGTAATACCGGTACATGTTCTATGTATGGGTACATATAAATATGTTGCTGTTACGTTGTTTCTTTTTTAAATTGTTTCTTTTGAGGTTGAGATGGGGGGGGGGGGGGTAAGAAGGGGTCCTTGAAATTTTGAGGGGCTAACAAACGGGGGGGGTTTGAGGGATGTAAAAATTATTTCAAATTGTTATTATTTATCAATGTTAAAAGAGATGTATCCGATGAGAGGGGACGAACGCCAGGATTATTCTCTAACATTTTATAATCTATACATTTCTCATGCCATTTTAAAAAAAATTTCCCTATATTATTATAATTTTTGGCGGAGCTGAGCGCCATTAATTTTCCCTTTTAATATAATTTTTGTAGAACATTATTATTATCCATTTCTCAAGGAACAACAATCACAAAACAATGGTGAATGACCTAAAGCCTTTTGTCTCTTTATTTGGTCTCAAAATGGATGTATTGGAATTTATGCTGGTCAAGTATTGGACTTTGTGTTAGTCAAGTATTGGACTTGTTCTTGTCAAGTATTGGACTTTGTGCTGGTCAAGTATTGGACTTTGTGCTGGTCAAGTGTTGAACTTTGTGCTGGTCAAGTATTGGACTTTGTGCTGGTCAAGTGTTGAACTTTGTGCTGGTCAAGTATTGGACTTTTTTCTGGTCAAATATTGGACTTGTTCTGGTCAAGTATTGGAGTTTGTGCTGGTCAAGTATTGGACTTTGTGCTAGTTAAGCATTGGACTTTGATCTGGTCAAGTATTGGACTTTGTGCTGGTCAAGTATTGGACTTTGTGCTGGTCAAGTATTGGACTTTGATCTGGTCAAGTGTTGAACTTTGTGCTGGTCAAGTATTGAACTTTGTGCTGGTCAAATGTTGGACTTTGTGCTGGTCAAGTATTGGACTTTGTGCTGGTCAAGTATTGGACTTTGTGCTGGTCAAGTATTGGAATTTGATCTGGTCAAGTGTTGAACTTTGTGCTGGTCAAGTATTGGACTTTCTGCTGGTCAAGTATTGGACTTTCTGCTGGTCAAGTATTGGACTTTGTGCTGGTCAAGTATTGGACTTGTTCTGGTCAAGTATTGGACTTTGTGCTGGTCAAGTATTGGACTTTGTGCTAGTTGTTTTTCTCTGTGCAATTGTGAAAGTTGTGCGTGAACGTAAATCAGACAAATATTTCTCCGTCATGTTTGGTCTTTTGATTTTGATGCTACACCTCATTTGATGCTACACCTCATTTGATGCTACACCTGATGGGAGCCAATATGAACACATGATATTTGTTATTACCACAGTACACTATGTGTTTGTAGAACCTGAAACTGGTGTGTTGTTCAATATCATAGAGTTGACATTTTTGTTGACATTGATTTTAATATGTTGTGTGAGAAGTGGCAAACATTTCTAAGAGAGACCACATGTTCAGCTGAATCATCAGTCCAAAATTCCCACTCCATGAGAAGGACAAAAAATACACTCCATGTTGACCAGGTTGAGGACACTCCATGTTGACCAGGTTGAGGACACTCCATGGTGACCAGGTTGAGGACACTCCATGGTGACCAGGTTGAGGACACTCCATGGTGACCAGGTTGAGGACACTCCATGGTGACCAGGTTGAGGACACTCCATGGTGACCAGGTTGAGGACACTCCATGTGACTAGGCTGAGGAAATCCCATATGACGAGGTTGAGGACACTCCCATGTGATAAAAAAAATATCCTCTGAACCAGATGGAGAAATCATTTTTAGAAGACAGGTTTTTTTTTTAACCCTATTGCGTCTGGTATAGATGGTCTCACTGTTGGTCTCACAGCTAGCATCACAACTGGTCTCAGCTGGTTTCACAGCTGGTATAACAATTGGTAGCACAGCTCACTTTACAGTAAGGTATTTCAAGAGATTGCAGCTATGTTCAGGTTCTTGTTGGATTACTCCATAATTCCTATGCTATGTAAACTGTGTGACAAGCTTCTGTGTAAGCTGTGTGACAAGCTGCTGTGTAAGCTGTGTGACAAGCTTCTGTGTAAGCTATGTGACAAGCTGCTGTGTAAGCTGCTGTGTGACAAGCTGATGTGTAAGCTGTGTGACAAGCTGCTGTGTAGGCTGTGTGACAAGCTGCTGTGTAGGCTGTTTGACAAGCTGATGTGTAAGCTGTGTGACAAGCTGATGTGTGACAAGCTGAAGTGTAACAATATGATGTGTAAGCTGTGTGACAAGCTGATGTGTAAGCTGTGTGACAAGCTGATGTGTAAGCTGTGTGACAAGATGATGTGTAAGCTGTGTGACAAGATGATGTGTAAGCTGCAAAAATTATTCTCTGGCATGAAGCACCAATGACACATTGTTATTCATTTCAAGCTGTTGACATTATATTGTGACAAGATCCTGTGTCTCAGCAGAACTACCTTCTCAATGTTTACCACAACAACAAGACCCTGTGTCTCAGCAGAACTACCTTCTCAATGTTTACCACAACAACAAGACCCTGTGTCTCAGCAGAACTACCTTCTCAATGTTTACCACAACAACAAGACCAGGTGTCTCAGCAGAACTACCTTCTCAATGTTTAAATTTACCAAAACAAAAGAATTCAGGTGGGTCAAATTTATTTATGGTGATATTAATTTCTGGATTGTGACTTTCCAAGAACTTGCTGGATGAGCAATCCTGAGCTTCGCCAATGACGATTCTGTACATATTAACAATAAAAACAAAGTTCTTGATCTTAATAATCTTATGCAGGGTGAAAAACTGACAGTTGTCAGTGATGATCTTGACAAGAGTAGATAGTGCTCAGTGATGATCTTGACAAGAGTAGATAGTGGTCAGTGATGATCTTGACAAGAGTAGATAGTGGTCAGTGATGATCTTGACAAGAGTAGATAGTGGTCAGTGATGATTGTAACAAGAGTATATAGTGGTCAGTGATGATCTTTACAAGAGTAGATAGTGGTCAGTGATGATTGTAACAAGAGTAGATAGTGGTCAGTGATGATCTTGACAAGAGTAGATAGTGGTCAGTGATGATCTTGACAAGAGTAGATAGTGGTCAGTGATGATCTTGAAAAAGAGTAGATAGTGGTCAGTGATGATTGTAACAGGAGTATATAGTGGTCAGTGATGATTGTAACAAGAGTAGATAGTGGTCAGTGATGATCTTGACGAGAGTAGATAGTGGTCAGTGATGATTGTAACAAGAGTTGATAGTGGTCAGTGATGATTGTAACAAGAGTAGATAGTGGTCAGTGATGATTGTAGCAAGAGTAGATAGTGGTCAGTGATGATTGTAACAAGAGTAGATAGTGGTCAGTGATGATCTTGACAAGAGTAGATTGTGGTCAGTAATGATCTTGACAAGAGTAGATAGTGGTCAGTGAGGATCTTGACAAGAGTATATAGTGGTCAGTGAGGATCTTGATAAGAGTAGATAGTGGTCAGTGATGATCTTGACAAGAGTAGATAGTGATCAGTGATGATTGTAACAAGAGTGTATAGTGATCAGTGATGATCTTGACAAGAGTAGATAGTGGTCAGTGATGATTGTAACAAGAGTAGATAGTGGTCAGTGATGATTGTAACAAGAGTATATAGTGGTCAGTGATGATTGTAACAAGAGTAGATAGTGGTCAGTGATGATTGTAACAAGAGTATATAGTGGTCAGTGATGATCTTGACAAAAGTGTAGATTCAGTGGTTATTGAGGATCCTTATGATCCACTCACGTCCCCACAGTAGTTTTGACCCACCCTGACACCAACTGACATGCCTCCCCATATCTGACGGTGAGGGCCGTAGTTATGCTCCTTTGAAATATTATGCCATCAAAATGTCTTTGCAATGGAACAAGACTCATCGTTACCTGAATTCATACAAATATTATTGAGTGCAAACTGATCGCTATCCACAATTCTGAAAGATTCCCAGTACCGGTATCTCTCTTCTTCTTTCCAACACAAATCTCCCTAATAAATTTAAATGCACAAAATTCCCACTTAGACTTGTCCTAGGAGAAACGTTTGAAAAGATTTGCATTCATCTACAACCACCAGTCTTCAGACGTGGTCAGTGGTCAGTTGTTGCGTGGCTTCTTCTAGCGTTAGATCTTCATTACTTTCAATTTCAATTCATTATCTGTTATCTCCAGCAAAACACCTTTTCACAACTGCATCTTTCAAGAAGTATTTATTTCTTCTTGACTTCTGAATTACTTTCTCACCATTTTCCATTCCTACTCTTTTACGGCGGGCATAAGTTAGTAATTAATAAATCTGTCCCTGGTGCAAACGGAATTGGGAATCACTGCTCTATTCAATGGGCAAATACATATTGTTACGGAACTCTAGCCGGAAGTACCCTTGTTACATGAAAGAAATTTTATATAATTTTGAAGTACCACTCAAGATGTTTACTAATACAACTACCACTCAAAACAGTCAGTGTCATTTAATTTGCTATAAAAAACTTGTAACTTCTCTAAATATTTTAATGAGTTTTATTTACCATCAGTGGTTGGATTCAATTAATTTAGTTACTATTTTGAGTACCGGTACTTGAGGTACTTGGACTTGTTTATTGCCTCTGTAGTTTAGCCTTTACTAGTTTTTACTCTTTAGTCTTTACCCAATTTACACATTCATTTGAGTAGTTACTAAGTTAGTCTTGGCACTGTCGCTGTGCCTCAGTCGCACAACCGGAGTCTAGTTCCAAGTCACCAAGTGTAAGTCTTAAGGAACAAACTCAAAGATTACTTAGTCTTAGTTTGCTTTTATGATAAAAATGGTTGTACCCGACCACCTATTTACTTCACCAGTGGAGAGACTGGTAACTGTTGGTTCAACAATAATACATTTAACATATATTTGAAGTATTTTTGGTAAAACCAAGATTTCCCCCCCCCCCCCCCCCCCCGCAACACATTTTTTTTTTCATTTTTTTTTCTTACCCTCTCGTGGGGGGGGGGGGGTAATTGCGGCTATTTTTTTGGGGGAAGGGGGGTAATTCAGGCTAATTGTTTAGGGGAAAATTGCATCTATCACTGATGGTATCAGTATCAGCAACAAAATTAGGCATAATGGCTGTAGCTGCCTAGAGCACATGGAGTCTACTGTTGGCCCCAGCTTAGTTTCACCCCTGGAATCTATGACCATAAAGTCCAACAGCTTAGTTTCACCCCTGAAATCTATGGCCATAAAGTCCAACAGCTTAGTTTCACCCCTGGAATCTATGACCTTAAAGTCCAACTATTTATTAATAAGTAAAAAACCCTTGTAAATGGCAAGCCATCCAGTACAAAGTAATGCATGGCTAACTTTGTATTTATATACTAAGACAATCAAGGATGTTCTTGCACACAAAATATTTGTCTAGTGTAGGGGTCTCAAACTCGCGGACCGCAAGACTATATTTAGTGTTTAGTGTTAATGCGCCATAGCGTTTTCCCCATTCTGATATCTATAACGTGACTCTCCGCCACGGTTTCAATCGAATCTCACCGACTAGTCAAATTCTGATTTTTTATCTTGTTTGTATAGATTTGGATGTTTATTATAATGGGAAAACTCATTTTAAAATCGACTAAAAATTTTTACTTTAACTTTATGCCATTTTATGAGACAAACATGGCCAAAGTAAGATTTTGAGAAAAGTTAAAAAAGTCAGTTAGTGGGTAATGCACAGCAATAATTGTGTAAATCATAGCAATCTGACACTGCATCAAAGAATCCCTATTAAAATTGCCGCTAGTGTATATGCGTGAAGAATATTCCAAGCTGTCAGCTTGGTCTCTTTCATATTAGGGTTTGTCAAAAAGGCCTTTTCTACGATAAGAAAATCAAAATTCATTCTCTCTACAATAGCTTCCTTCCCATCAATAATTCATAAATTTTGCCTGCTCCTGCCTACTGTCTGAACTTGAATGCGTTTTAGTCTTCAAAGTTTTCATGGAGAAGGATGGGGTGGTTGTTCCTGTACTAAGTGATCACAAGTGGCTCATGGACTTGGCTTTTCTTGTTGACAAAAGCTTAATGTACTCTGCAAGAAGTTACAATAACAGGGGTAGCTTGTCAGTGTTGCCTATGACAATGTCAGGGCATTCTAAACAAAATTTGTATTATGGTTCTTAGAGCAACCTCTGCCATTTCCCAACATGCAAAGTACTCATGGACTCGGGGCTCAACATTCAGTAGTAACTTAGTAATAAGTATACTGATGCCATTGCAAAGCTACAGGAAGAATTTGATAGCATTTTTTAGACTTCAAAACACAGAAAGCCACTTTTCAGCTTTTTGCTGATCCTTTCTCTTTTTATGTGGGAGATGCCACCCCCCCCCCCCTTTTTTTTTTTTTTTTTTTTTTTTTTTTTTGGTGTTTCAAATAGATTGATCTTCAGTGCAATTCTAAGTTCAAGAGGTGAATAGAATGACAGACGAGCATGGACAATTTATGAGAGCATCGCCCTCCACCTTCAATGAGATCGCCAGGTTGTTCAAGCGGATCCGTGTGAAAATCTCTTTTCCACCGTGAACTTTAACAAGTCAAAGTTCAGGGCCAAACTTACTGATGAACATCTTCAAGCTATATTGAGGGTCTTAGTTGCTTCCTCACTCAAACCATAGTTGCTCAGAAGCAGCACTGGCACTGCCAGATCTCTGGCAACAATGAGTAGGAGGAAGAAAATGAAGCCTAGTTCTTAAGAACCCTTAATGTTTTTATTTGTTATTTTTCAAGGTTGAGCAGATTGTAACAGTTGTAATTTAATGAACATGCAATCGCTTCTTTTGTGGAATACTTGATGCAGCCCAGTCTCACTCAAACTCTACCTCCTGTGGCCCCAGGGTGATTTGAGTTTGAGACCCCTGGTCTAGTGTCTTTATTCAACTGCAAAATATACTGTAAAAGCCTTTATCTTCTCTCAACTTTATTTTTGTAAATAAATGTATTATTTTTGGGTATTCAGACGGCAGATGAAATTGATGTTAAGATGTGAACACAGAATATGAGTCTCGAAGTGGATTCTTGTCTAAAAGTGTCAAGTTTCCATCATGGTAAGTGGTATTGTTGATTTTATTTTTACTAACTATTGAACAGTGCCAGGATTTGATTGGTTGAGTGTGCTGTTCTTGGTATATTGTGGGGTGCTTACATTTAGCCAATATAAGGAATACAGTAAAACCACCATTTTACAACCTATACTATAAATTGCCATTAAAACTAGGTTGTGAATTGGAAGGGTCTTAAAAAGAGGTAGGACATTTTTAAAAAACGACATTTAGAAAATCAAGTTAACAAGTAAAAAGAATACACGTACCCTTAAGTATAGGCAATATCTACCATCTTTCTTTCAGAAATATAGATTCAAATCTGTCTCACAACCAAAACAGTCACTATCTTCCTGTTCTTCATTAATTCCAAAATAAAAATCAATGCTGGTTTGATAGTTGTTTTAAAGCGTGTGTAAGTGCTGAGTACATGTTTAGAGTTATAACTATTTATGTATAAGCTAAGCGCATTAATATTGTTGTAATAATTTTTATTCAATCATTGAATAGTTTTTGTTGTTGAAAGAAAGCTGTTATTTCTGTTTGTTTGCATGATCCCCTTACCCGTGCATGTCAGCTGGTCAGCTCTTTTCACTACTTCCTTATTTGAAGGTCGCAAGTCGCGTTTTAGAGGGAGTTGTTTGAGGCAGTCGTTTAAATAGTACAAAGCAATGGTGAATTTTTTTCCGGTCATATGTTGAAGAAAGTAGTTTAAGACATGGTCGCTAAATGGAGGTTTTACTGTACCAAATTTTTATGTTGTAATGCTACAGTTAAAGTTTAAGAAAATATCCATATGACTTGGGATTCCAAAACGTTTTTAAATTTTTGTTTGTTTGTTTATTATTTTAATTCATTAAAAATGTTACTTTTCTGATCACGGATTTGATAAGATGTTTTTTTAAAAAATTTTTTGTAAAAAATAAAAATTTATTAAATTTACTTTATGGGAACAATTGTTTGTCACAAATTATTGGGAGCAAATGAAAGCCCCATTTCTTCTTTTTATATGTTAGGAATAACACCACACTAACTGGCAATTAGCCTTACCAAACATTTTAACATCTTTTCAAATATAGAAATTATTTCCAATAAACACATTAAAAAATACATTCTTTCTTTTTTCTTCTAATAGTTTTCCTAGAATGGAATGGAATGCTACATGTTTGCAGATATCTCTGTGTCTGAAGTGATCCTATGGCTTGGTCAACAAATATCTATATCTGAAGTGGGTTCTTTTCATGGTAATGGACCAGAATGGGTCATGTTACTGTTAGGTGAGTTTTGATGAGATGAAACCAAATTTGTATAACTTGTTTTGATTTTAACTTAAACAGTATATATTATTTTATTTTATAAACTAAAAAAATTATTGGAAAAGCTAAAAATTGATTCCTAAATTATAAAAACTTAGATAATTTAACATATATTTATCATAAACCATGTCATGACTGTATCTTAATGTCTGGCTTTGGCCCTTTTCTTCTAGGTTTGAGAACATCTGAAAAAACTCTAACATGATGTCAATTTAACTGTGGTTGCTGTGCTGTGGAGTATTTGCAAATCTTGCCTCTTGGTATTTTATGAGCACAAATCTCAAGTAAACAGCCTGATAATATGTTATACAATTTATTCATTAACCCAAATTTATTATTTGAATTAACTGGTTCAGTAACTCCTGATTTGGCAGTCATTATTGTGTAGTCAAAGAATTTGTGAAACATCAAATCCATTTCTCCTAATGAATGTGTACAAAGAAAATGCAAGATAATGTTCTATTTAATCTCAATACATAAATATAAAATAATATACTGTAATACACTTGCACATTCAATTTATACCATGCCATATTTTCATGAATTTTATGTATTTCAACATAAGGGATTTTGATTTAAAAAATATTCTTCCCACCTTAGGATAGTTAAAACAAATTCTTTCAAATGTTTATAGGCAGCCAATACTGGTATTGATCTATAGATGAAAGAGAGCGTTTAATTTTATTCTATCTGATGTTATTGGGATTTAGAACAATTGGCATTCACAAATGTTTGCAAAAGTTTCTCTTGAATGATTGGAAGGAATGATATAATAAAATTATTAGATAACTAATCAATTTGTTTTGGTTGTTTTTATTTTACTTTGTTGTCAATTTGTGTTATTTTGAACGTTTTAACAATCAAAACTTTGTCAGTCATATGGAAAAATAAGGCTTGGACTTTTTTCATTCAATTCATTATCATTAAAAAATTTCAACTATTCAACTATTTTACTTTATAATAATGATTAAAAAATAAATATATTTTATTTTATATCAATACTTACTAAGATCCTTCCCACCCCAGCTCTGGAAAAAAAATTATGAGTATTTGTTCTCTACCAATATCTATGAAGGTTAAAGTCGGTAGCACCGGGGAATAAATTTCATTGTAAATTGTAAGAACTAATCCACTTGATAAAAATGCGTTTTTGGTGACCTCATGCACTATTTCATACTGGTATCGAAAGTTTTCTAATGCAATAAGGAGGGTGTGAAGCTCATTCTTGCTGCTAAGTTCAGCTGTGACACACATCTTGGAAAAGGAGATAAACCTTTAAAAAACAACATAAACTCACAGTTTACTTTTGAAATATAACTAATAATTACAGTAGAGCAACTGATACTAGCTATCATTGAACAATGAAAATTATATCAAACCGTTGTACCCGTGCTTTAATGAATGCCCCTTAAAGTTAAAGTTTTAAAAACAAAGCATACAATTTTTACTGTTACCTTATATAATATAAAGTTTAAACAATTAATTTATTGAAAATACAATATAATATAGGTAGTAGAATAAAAAACTAAAATATAATTGCCAAAACTTAGCTTATTGTGCATCACAATTTTTGAATTAACCATAGAATAATGTCATTTTTATAGCTGAAAAATCCAAATGTTCGGTATTTTAACTGGATGGACTATGATATACATCCTACACACTACTCAATTATGTTATATCCCTTAACGTAGGGATCGAAATCAAGTGAATAACAGCTTGAAAAGAGGTATTATTATTCTTTTTTTTTTTAACAGATTATTATTTTTTTTTTTTTATTCAAAATAATTCAATACATTATACATATACAGAGTAAAACTAAAATAATGACAGGCAAATTTTCTGAAGTTTGAACTAAACAAAATGTTAACATTATAATAGAGTGTACTAAATTAAACATTTGTGTAAATTACAAATTTTTTAACATGATGTCTAAATGAGTTGGAATGATAAACTATGAATGTATTATTTGTCATAATATTTCTTAACATATGTTTTGAATTATGTTTTGTATTTTAAATCTAAAAAGTGTTTCTAATGTAATGTCTGTGTAATTATGTTTGTGGAAAAAAGCCTTAAGTCTGTGGTGCCATACATGTTTTCTGTATTGTGAAAGTAATATCAGACTTATTGTGTGTTGTTTCTTGTTTATGGATGCTGGTATTGTGTTTAGTGTTATAGCTCTGTCTATATCTACTGGGTGAACTGTACCTGCTTGTATGATTTGTTTAAGTGTAGATTTAGTCTGCAATATTGTGTTGCATGTCAGATATAAATGTTGTTCTGTCTCATCAGCCCCTGTCCTGCGGAGTGGACATTCCATCTGCCTAACCCTGTCCTTATATGGTCTTGATGATACTGGTGTCATGTTGTATATGAGTCTATATGTTATTTCTTTGTCTTTATTTTCGATTTCTTTAATGTGTGTATTTTTAAATGTATTCTTAGTGTTTATTGTTCCATAAACATGTGTCCATTTTATCCTATTGTAGAGTGGTGTTGCTTGTTTCTTTATTAAATGTGTGTAAATTTCTTTAGTTGTCTTGTGTATAAGTGTTTCGTTGCCTTTTAATGCTTGAATGCATGCCATATGAAAATCCGATTGTTTTCTTCCCATGTAATGGGGTGTGTTGTTATCAATTTTTATTAACTGTCCTAGCCTTATCCCAATGTAATAATGTGTAAATAAATTTTCCTCCTTCTTTCTAATGGCTTGTCCTATAAATTTGATTCTAAGTGCTTTCAGTTTTGTTTGTATGTCTTGTAAATTAATCCCCCCTTCTTGTTTAGATTGAATTAGTGTTGTATTTTTAATGTTTTGTATTGTTCCTTGAAAGATGTAATTCCTGATGTGTAGTTGATTTGTCTTAAAATGGGTGGTGGAGGTCCCCATATGTTCCCTGTGTATATTGTTTTAGGAATTACATATGTGTTTATGATTGTGCTCCGGCCAAAAATTGAGTGTGCTGTATATTTATGTCTGTCAATTATCTTTTTTATTGATTGTTCAATGTTTTGCCATGTTTCTGTGTTAGTTTGAGTCTGTTTGTTTGAAAAATAAATGCCATATATCCTAAGACTATCTTTCCCTACGATTTCTAAAGGGAAATCTAGTCTATCTTTCCACTTACCTATCCCCATAATTTCAGATTTAGCTATGTTTATTTTAGACCCACTACCTCTTCCAAATTCTAGAAATATTGATATTATTTTTGAAATAGACTTATCATCAATAGGAAAAAAAATTGTGTCATCTGCATATGCAATGACTTTCGTTTCATTACCTCCAGGGATCCTTACTCCTTTAATACTCTCCTCCCTTCTAATTCTCTCTAACAAAGGTTCAAAGGATAGGATATAAAGGTAAGGGGACACCCTCGTCTAACTGATTTGTCAATTTTAATGTCTTTAGACATGAAAAAAAAAAAAAAAGATTATTAAACAATAATTTTTTTTTAGTTTAATAAACTTTTATTTATATCTTCAAATGTAAGTTTGAGAAATTGATTTCTATTTCTAGCTTCAACTATAGATGACATGATTAACATCCTTGGGCAGTTACAATAATGTATGACCCATCAACAACCATTTTTAAATCCTATAGACGAGATGACCCATCAACAATAATTTTTAAATCCTATAGACGAGATGACCCATCAACAATAATTTTTAAATCCTATAGACGAGATGACCCATCAACAATAATTTTTAAATCCTATAGACTAGATGACCCATCAACAATAATTTTTAAATCCTATAGACGAGATGACCCATCAACAATAATTTTTAAATCCTATAGACTAGATGACCCATCAACAATAATTTTTAAATCCTATAGACTAGATGACCCATCAACAATAATTTTTAAATCCTATAGACGAGATGACCCATCAACAATAATTTTTAAATCCTATAGACTAGATGACCCATCAAAAACTGCTTTTAGATCCAATGGATGACTCCTCACCATCATAATTAAATCTAATTCTCTACAGTTTTTAAGAAATATGTACATCTTAAAATTTTTTTATTTAAAGTTGAAAATTAAACAATCATGATTGAAAAACTAATAATAATTCCTGCAGGACAAAAACTTGAACATTTTAACATATATTTATCATAAACTTTGTCACGGCTGTATCTTAATGTCTGGCTTTGTCCCTATTCTTCTAGGTTTGAGAGCATCTGAAAATCTCTAACTTGATGTCAATTTAACTCTAGACGTTGCTGTGTGGAATATTTTCTCATCTTGCCTCTTGTTAATATATGAGCACAAATCTCAAGTAAACAGCATAATAATATATTATACAATTTATTCAATAACCCAATTTTCATTATTTACTTAACTGGTTCAGTGACTCCTGATTTTGCAGTCATTTTTATTAGTAAAAGCATTTGTGGAAAATCAAATCTGTTGTGATGCATGTGTAGAAAGAAAATGCACAATATTGTTCCAGTTAATTATAAGACATAAAGATTTACAAAAGAATACTATTTTATACATTGTTTATGGTGTAAATATACTTACACTTACAATTCTGAGGGTAAAAGGGGGGTGTGTCGTGTAATATATTTTGTTTTAAATGTCATATTTTCTTTAAATTTCTGTATGTTAACATGAGTGATTTTGATTTAAAAAAATACTCCTCTCAGGTGAGAGCAGTTAAAACAAATTCTCACTTAACATTTTAATATGTAAACAGTTATTTATAATTTACCTAAATTTAAAAAATTTACATAGGTAGCAAATGCTGGTTTTGATTTATAGGTAAATGAGAGGTTTTCATTTTATTTCATCCTTTGTTATTTGCATGTAGAATAATTGGCATCAACAAATGAAAGAGTTTTCCAATGTTTCTCTTGAATAGTTGACAAGAATGAAGTAATAAAATAATTAGATTACTAATCCATTTGTTTTGCTTACTTTTATTTACTCCATATTTGTGTTATTTTGGTTATTTTAATAAATCAAACTTGTGTTGGTCTTATGGAAAAATAAGGCTTGGACTTTTTTCATTCATTTTATTAACTGTTTTATTTGATACTAACTTTTTAAAATTTATTTTTGCATTAGGGGTTGCGTGCATTCAATAACTTTAAACTGAAATTTATTAATCAATCAAAGTAGTGTGTCTAAGACTAAATTAAGAAAAAAACAAAAAAAGGAAAAATTTGGATGGTTAATTATTCACAAGTTAAGCTACTTATATGTATATATATATACATATATACTTAATTATATAGAGATAGGTACTATTATCCTTCCAACACAAACTCTGTAAAAAAATTACTACACAGTGGTGTGGTTCTCTACTAATATCTTCTGATGGTTGAAGTCTGTGGTAATAAATTTTTATTTTAAGCCATAGTCCACTTGATCACAAGCTATTTTCTGTGCCATGGTCCATTATTGCAGATATGTAAAGTTTGCTAATGTAGAAAGGAATGAGTGATGCTCAATCCTGCTGCTAAGTCCAGCTGTGAAAATTAACATTTTGTTTGAGATCAGGGATAAGAAGAGAAACAACAAAAAACAACATACATTCACTGTTTAATTTTGGAATATTCCAAATTATTACATTCAAGCAAATATTAGCTATTGAAGAAATTAGAAAAGTCACATCAGTTTGTACAAGTGCTGTAATGAATGGGCCTAAAGTTTTAATAGATTCTTTACATTACTGTTATTATATAAGGAGAAGATTTTTAAAAAAATATTCTTATTTTATTATTTTTAAAGTTAAAACTAATGATTTACATTCACAAAATTTCAGTTAACATAGTAAAAATTAAAATATAATATTAATGAATCGTCCCGATTTTAAATACAATAATTAACAGAGCTTAATTAAATTAAGATAATGTGTTTTAAATTTGCGCCCGTTTAAGTCATTCATACCCTTCAGTCAAAGTGTGGCTCATTTAAAAATCGATCATTTCAGGGTTGATTATTTTTAAAAATATGGTCAAAGTGCGATAACCGAAGAAATATTAATTTGATGCAAATTATTTTTACGGTCTAAGGGAAATAACCTGGCCCATAAATATTTAATTATTTAATAAGACACACAAAAATAAATGGGAAATAACTGTTGCTATCTTAATATTTTTCAAACAAATACACGATAGCTTCCCTTTGACCGTAAGCCGCAATCTTGAGATTTACATTGGAGGAAAAAAATTAAAACAAGAGAGCGTCTCATTTACCGTAAGAATTGAATAAGGTGATTCCCTGTTGTCAGTTTCGTAAATGTTTTTAATGAAATGATGGACCTATTTGAAAAATATAATTTCCCGGTTAATTTACTTTGAAACCTATTAATGCTTAGAGTCTGTATCAGTTGTGGTGAACACGACCAAGTTCATCTCATCAAACGTTTTCGTTCTAAATTAATGACTGTATTGGATGTCACAGCATTGCATCTTTGTGATGATAAAAACCAGGGGACATAAAGGAGGCATGAAATAAGAAAGATAACACAACAGTATATTTAATAAAGTTTATATGCATATATATTAGTGAGGCATATGCAATTAACATATTCTGATTATACTATTATGACAAGATACATGTTTTAAACGACAAAAACATATAATACCCCATAAATATGATTTTGTTTATTTTATACGAGCTATTGAAATTGGTATATGTAAATTGTTAAACACCTATGGCAATTGTCCATCTTTTAAATATAACTTAAAAATTTGCGGGGTAGGTGGTCGGGGTGGATGGAAAAATAAGGGCAAAACAAAATTCAAAAATAACAGGCCCGATTCCCATCACACTCAAATAAAATGCACAATTGCGACCCGGGGGAAAGAAGACCCCCTGTAGTAATAGAGAATCAGAATCTAGGTGATGAAAAATCCATAAAATATCAAGAACAGTACAATAAAGGGGAAACAACTCATGCTGAATAAAGGGAAGCAATCCACTCACAAAAACACAAAATACCCACTTTAACAACAAAGCAAATGTTTAGTTTTAAAATAATTTTTATTTTCCCATTTTATTTTAAAAAATTATTCAATTGTAGCTTAACAATAACCCCAATATTTCCCTTGCATAATGATGAGACAAGCTTACCCTGCATTTGTCTCAAATTAAACATACATGACACAAACCCACATGTCTAATTTGATTGATGCCTTCTGGAGAACCATAGTTGTCTCAGTCAATGGCTGCTTGAACTTGAAGAAAGAGGCTGTCAAACCAAAAACACATTTTGTCAAACCAAAAACACATTTCAACTTTACCAAATACTAAATTAAGGAACAATTCAAAATACATCAATTACAATAAGACTAGATAAGATAAGAAAATTAACACAACACAAAGAAAATGGAATGTGACCAAGCAGGCCATGAAATAAACACAGAATATGTGCAAGTCAGAGTGAACATGCACTAGTGGCATTGATGGTGGCATGTTACAAAATATGGACTTGGTATTACAGTTTGCTTTTCCATCACTGGCCACAATCAATACAAAGAAACACAAAATATGTGTACAGTTACTTGAATCACACTTTGCTAAGTTATACATCTACTTGTTAAAATAGAATAAATCCATTAACATGTTAAATGAAATAAACCACATAACATTTTAAATGGAATAAATCACATGACATTGTTAAATGGAATAAATCACATGACATGTTAAATGGAATAAATCACATGACATGTTAAATAGAATAAATCACATGACATTGTTAAATGGAATAAATCATATAACATGTCAAATGGAATAAATCACATAACATGTCAAATGGAATAAATCATATAACATGTTAAATGAATGAAATAAACCACATAACATTTTAAATGCAATCAAACATAGTAAATTGGTAAATACACTGCAATTTTAATTGCCACCTCTATCTGAGATAACAATTTATCTAACAGAAAACAATTTGAAAATCAAATTTTAATAATATACTTAAAAATGTATACATACATAAATGTATTGAATAAAAAGCATTTAAGAGAAGATGAGGGGTTTTGCCATTGCACTCATTTTTTTCTGAACATTTAAAATTATTAAAAAAACAATTTTTTCACATCGTATAAACATCATATTAAAAAAGCAATTCTACACATATACCAAAAAGACTATTTTTTCTATACATATATCATTAAATTAAACTTGATTTTGCAATACAATTTTTTCACTCTTGCCAATATGAATGCAGGGCCAAATATCTTCAACAAATAATAGAAATCTATGGAAAAAATATTTATAACAATGGTCATTTAAATTGTATTTATTTGAATAAAAACATTCAACCATTTTTTTATGTAAACCATATGAGTGTTAAGTTAAATTCACAACAAAGTGTGTTAACAGTAGGTAAAAGATGTGAACATATTACTGTGAATGAAAATGTCAAAAACAGCTTTGTAGTGGACAACAGAAGGCAAATGTCATCGTCCCCCCCCCCCCCCCCCCTTTGAACATTCACAGGACAGAACATGGAACATATCACAGGACAGCCCTAAGATGGACAGAACATGGAACATATCACAGGACAGCCCTAAGATGGACAGAACATGGAACATATCACAGGATAGCCCTAAGATGGACAGAACATGGAACATATCACAGGACAGCCCTAAGATGGACAGAACATGGAACAAAGCACAGGATAGCCCTAAGATGGACAGAACATGGAACATATCACAGTACAGCCCTAAGGTGGACAGAACATGTAACATATCACAGAACAGCCCTAAGAGGGACAGAACATGGAACATATCACAGGACAGCCCTAAGATGGACAGAACATGGAACATATCACAGGACAGCCCTAAGATGGACAGAACATGGAACATATCACAGGACAGCCCTAAGGTGGACAGAACATGTAACATATCACAGGACAGCCCTAAGAGGGACAGAACATGGAACATATCACAGGACAGCCCTAAGATGGACAGAACATGTAACATATCACAGGACAGCCCTAAGAGGGACAGCACATGGAACATATCACAGGACAGCCCTAAGATGGACAGAACATGGAACATATCACAGGACAGCCCTAAGGTGGACAGAACATGGAACATATCACAGGACAGCCCTAAGGTGGACAGAACATGTAACATATCACAGGACAGCCCTAAGAGGGAC
>CAXITT010001560.1:40026-55915 GCA_964033795.1 Lymnaea stagnalis
AATTTTTTTTTTGTCCCACTTCCAAGACAGTCAAAAAGGTTGGACAGCACTGCCTTAGGGTGTCCCAATCCACAGGTTGAGAACCACTGAATTAGTGTAATAATCATATTTAAATATATCTAGCACTGTCAAATGTGATGAATGCAATTATTTGGTGTCAATGGTAATAATGGGAAGAGACTGTAATCAGGTTAGCAAAAAAGGAAATTCTGTTTTTTATGTTGTTTCTTCGCGGACGTCAAGTTTGTTGTTTTGATGCATTTATTTTTCAGGTTTTCACATACTTTGTTTTACTCATTTCCTATATTTGGTGTCAATGAGCTCCTAATCTTGACTCCAAGATGTACTTAGTCCCTCAGACAACAATGAGTTCCTCCAATGATCATGTAGTGTGTCCCTCAGAATCCAATAAGTCCCTCCAATGATCATGTACTTGGTCTTTCTGAGATAGACATTCTGCAGGTTAAAAAAATTAATTATATTTTAGATCAGAGTATGCATTTACATTAACACTTAATTAGCCTGTTTATAACTTAAATTTGAATATTTATTTTACTATTATAGAATTCTATAAGCAGCGCAGCTGAAGTTATATGGTAAACAATTTTGGATTGAAGCCTACTTTAACATTTTTCTGGATAGAGCATTAATGTTGAACTTTTCATATTTTAATTTTACACTTGAAATTAGTTTTTGTTTTTTTAAATAGTAAACAATTTATTTTGAGTAAAGATTTATATTCATTTTAACCCTGATTGTTATTCAAAATAAACAAAAATGGAGCTAACCGCAGCTGGACAGTTTTGTTTATCTCTTGATAACAATGGTTGGTGCTGGGTGATCAATTCTTGGATCAAACAGTGGCTAATGCTGTGTCATCCAATCAAACAGTGGCTAATGCTGGCTCATCCAATCAAATTGTGGCTAATGCTGAGTCATCCAATCAAACTGTGGCTAATGCTGTGTCATCTAATCTAACAGTGGCTAATGCTGGGTCATCCAGTTGGGTAGCATTTAAGTTTATTCTATAGTTGAATCTAGAAAACAATTTAAAAGCAATACAAATTTCAGAATATTAATAAAGGTTTAAAAAAACAGCATAAAATATTTATAGCATTTTTTTTTTAAATATGTCAAAAATTTAAGAAGAACTAACATGATACATTCTTGTCCATGAACAATATTAGAGTCTACTTCAGACAAGAGCCCACATACAGATATTAAGCAATCTTTACAAATATTGATTGCAATAAATAATAAACCATTTCATATATTTACACACATTTTAAAGTACAGTATTTATTACATTTTATATTGTTAAAAGACAAATTTTAATTGAATACTGGTATTTAATGAAAAATAATATATTGATATTATAATATTATAAGCAATAAATAAATCACATACTTTATTAAATGTATTAAACCAACAAGCAGGTCTACATATGAGGTACAGAAACAAGCATTTTTAAGATGGCTACCTTTTAGCCAACAAGCAGGTCTACATATGAGGTACAGAAACAAGCATTTTTAAGATGGCTACCTTTTAGCCAACAAGGCTTGAATCTCCAGATTGGCTATCCCATCAAGACATTCCAACAAGGCTTGAATCTCCAGATTGGCTATCCCATCAAGACATTCCAACAAGGCCTGAATCTCCAGATTGGCTATCCCATCAAGACATTCCAACAAGGCTTGAATCTCCAGATTGGCTATCCCATCAAGACATTCCAACAAGGCTTGAATCTCCAGATTGGCTATCCCATCAAGACATTTCAACAAGGCTTGAATCTCCAGATTGGCTATCCCATCAAGACATTCCAACAAGGCTTGAATCTCCAGATTGGCTATCCCATCAAGACATTCCAACAAGGCTTGAATCTCCAGATTGGCTATCCCATCAAGACATTCCAACAAGGCTTGAATCTCCAGATTGGCTATCCCATCAAGACATTCCAACAAGGCTTGAATCTCCAGATTGGCTATCCCATCAAGACATTCCAACAAGGCTTGAATCTCCAGATTGGCTATCCCATCAAGACATTCCAACAAGGCTTGAATCTCCAGATTGGCTATCCCATCAAGACATTCCAACAAGGCTTGAATCTCCAGATTGGCTATCCCATCAAGACATTCCAACAAGGCTTGAATCTCCAGATTGGCTATCCCATCAAGACATTCCAACAAGGCTTGAATCTCCAGATTGGCTATCCCATCAAGACATTCCAACAAGGCTTGAATCTCCAGATTGGCTATCCCATCAAGACATTCCAACAAGGCTTGAATCTCCAGATTGGCTATCCCATCAAGACATTCCAACAAGGCTTGAATCTCCAGATTGGCTATCCCATCAAGACATTCCAACAAGGCTTGAATCTCCAGATTGGCTATCCCATCAAGACATTTCAACAAGGCTTGAATCTCCAGATTGGCTATCCCATCAAGACATTTCAACAAGGCTTGAATCTCCAGATTGGCTATCCCATCAAGACATTTCTCGTACCACTGTCGTTGCTGTTCATTCTCCAACACAAGGGAGCTGCTCTCCACCTTCAATCTCTCCAGTGAGAGTTCAGTCTTGTCTCTAGCCTGCAAGATAAACCAGCAACGATGAGGGCTGTAGACTGACATGATGAAATATTTAGTGAAATCTTAATACAAGTGATTAAGTCATCAACAGTTTTTGTGAGAGATGTCAACAGTCTGACACACAACAAACTTGTGGAAATAAAACTGGATATTTTAATATCTATGATGGGCTCTGGAGGTTTGGGTAAATATCTTGTTTTTAAAGAAGGTAAATAAAATATTTTATGAAAAAATTTCTTGACCAACATTTTACTTATGTGTACTATTATATATAAAACTTATAAATGATTATGATATAAATTATAAAATCAATATTATATTAAAATGCATTACGAGTATGTAATGTGAAAGTTTTATATGGCGTGATTGGGAATTTGTTTTAGGAAAACTTAACAAAAATAATTGATAAATATATTTTTGTATTAAATTAAATAATTCTTGCTTGCTAATCCACTCCATCTCAGAATGCCATCTCACATATGTCTCAATTTTCAAAATTTTAGGGGCAAGACATAATTTTATTTGACCATCAATTAATACTCATTATTAATATTTTTATGAGATGGTGTAACTAAACATTCAGTGAATTTAAGTTTAATCTTTTATTTGACCATCAATTACTACTCATTGTGAGATGGTGTAACTAAACATTCAGTGTATTTAAGTTTATCTTTTATTCCGACCCAGTGAAATAGAAATTTTGGGTGTAACAAATGGAGCGAAGTAGAAAAAAAACAAGCCATCAATTTAAATAATAATGATAGCCACCAAAAGGCGGAATTTTATAAATACTGATATTTTCTTTTCATGACATGAAATAACAAGCTTAATGTGACGACAGCTGGAATAATATGTACATTAAAACAACAAATAGTTTGCTTAAGCCTTCCTCAGGCAACAAAAAATTCAGTTAAAATTTATTTTGAGTTGAAAAACAAAAAATTAGAAATACAACTTTTACAAGTGATGACCCAGGAGAAGCAGCCATTTTATAAAATTAACTTTAAATGCACCATTGTGATTTTTTTCATAGAACTGTACCTACTGTTTTTATATTAGTCTTATTGTATGTACAGTTTTTACATTAGTCTAATTGTGTGTACAGTTGTTATATTAGTCTAACTGAATGTACAGTTTTTATATTAGTCTAACTGTACCTACAGTTTTTAAATTAGTTAATTGTATGTACAGTTTTTACATTAGTCTAATTTGTACATATTTTTTTTTTTATTAGTCCACTTTTACATACAGTTCATTTTATTAGTCTAAGTTCAATAAATGAATATATGATTCTACCCATTTTTTTAAACTAGTAATACAAAAACATAGGCATTCAAAAATATTTGTTCTTCCAATTATTCATTAAAGAATTTGAAATAAATTAATGAGTTAGCGCTTATTTGCTGTCATCTGGGTCCCCAAATGGCGGTCCGTGGACCTTCACCGGTCTGTATGCCAGTCCCCTTAACATAAATATTATTGTCAAATAGAAATAAATGTATAAAAATAAATCATGCAACGGTCCCTGGTAAAATTTCAAAACTTGTTCACCGGTCAGCCAAACTTAAAAGTTTGGGAACCACTGATCTGGATGATTAAGTGATTCTTTGCTGTCATCTGGATGATTAAGTGTTACAAAAAAAAGAGAAACACCTATCAGCCACCAGGTTCTAAAATGAAGATAGTTTTGTTTAGTTCTAGTACAATTAGTTAAATGTCTGTTGTATGTTATAGAAGATGGTATTTGAATGATGAAAGCCCTAAAAATAATGGGTAAATTATAGGAATCAGTTGGTCTGATCTTTATGAGCAGGTTGGAGTCCTGGGACCTCTGCTGTGTTTGAGTAAACCAAGGGAGGGGAGATTTTTTAGCTATTACCCCAAAATATGTTTCTCAATGGTAATGTTACCTTGTTTTCAATGGGAGACAATCGGACAATTACAATTCAGAAGATTAGGCCTAATATAGGACCAATTATAAAGAATAGAATAAAAAAATGAAATAAAAGCAATAAAATAAATGAATAATTATGGAGCGAGAAGACTACTTTGACGACATAATCACTTCAGGTTTAGGAGAAATGATGTTTCATTTTTTAAACTAACGGGTATATCAAGATCACTTTACAAGTACAAGTGTAACGTTTTTGTATCCGAACAATTTAGATACAGTACTCAAAAATGATACTCATACTTCTAGGTTCAATTGATTTCTCCTGTGTGTTTTTATGTTAATTTAATTTTAAAATTCTTGTTCGCAAAGCTTTTTTTGTATCTCATGTGAAATGTTGAAAGCCCTTGGTGGGCAACCCTATTGTCAACCCACACATATGGCGGAATGGACCTTTTTAGTCTGCTGAATTTGGTTTGGACCAATTTAATTTTGTTTAAGGTAAATATTGTTTGTATCATTAAAAATTATTCTTTATCGAAGTTTATCAAAATTTCATTGTATTTAATAATATAATAAGCATCCAGTCTGACAAATGATACAGAATATGTGTGCATATTTATAAAATTTTAATGTTGATTAAAGCCTTGTATATTAACTGCTTCTTTATAATGAAATCTCATCCCTACATTTCTGTTGGAAAAAAAAATAGTTGAAGAAATTGCCTACACTAGTCTTCAGCTATTGGAATGACTTATGGAAGTTAAAGCAGATGGAATTTAAAAAGTGTAAAACTATTCTGAATGATAGGTATTCTGAGGTATCTTGAAACACTGAAACTGGGAATTTCAATATCATTTTCAATGTTTGGATCGCCTTGACTCTGTGAATGAGAATAAGGGGCCCAACAATGATGGCATTGTGATGTGGAAAAATATTTGAACTATCAGCTTTTGCTTTCATAACACTGATTGACTTTTGTGACTACAGGGGGCACAGAACCAAAAAATTAAACGGGGGCCTTCTAAAGTAATGTGACAGCTCTGCAGTAGGATTTATCCAGATAAATATAGATACTGTAGATACCGGCTGTTGGATTCATCCAGACAAATACAGATACTTTAGATAGCTGCAGCAGGATTCATCCAGACAAATACAGATACTGTAGGTACCAACAGTAGGATTCATCCAGACAAATACAGATACAGTAGAACTAGGTTATGTCGATGGCCTGAGGGTTTGCCAAAAAGCGTCTAGATAACCGATGATCGAGATAAAGGAGGAGAAAATGCTAAGACAAAAGAAGGCGAGAATTTGGCGGTTCCACTTCAAAAATGTCGACATAACAGGGTTGGCGAGTTAACCGAGGTCGAGATAAGCAGGTTCAACTGTACTGTACACACCAGCAGTAGGATTCATTAATAAAAATACAGATACTGTAGATATCAAATAGTTGATGTGAAATTAAATGCAGAGAATGAGATTAGGGGTGCTTTGAGTACAAGAACTGAACCAACAATTGCCTTAAGTACAAGAACTGAACCAACAATTGCCTTGAGTACAAGAACTGAACCAACAATTGCCTTGAGTACAAGAACTGAACCAACAATTGCCTTGAGTACAAGAACTGAACCAACAATTGCCTTGAGTACAAGAACTGAACCAACAATTGCCTTGAGTACAAGAACTGAACCAACAATTGCCAACAGTTTTGCAGGTTGTTTATGGAAAAAAAAGGAATATTAAATTACACATAGAAGTTTGTTTAAAATTTGATTCAACTTAAGAGCTTAGTTAGTAGTATTAGTATTTCATGGTTTATATTATTTAGTGCGGCAAATTTTACTTTTCACTCACCTTCGCCACTGCTGTAGCTTTTTTTGGAAAAACAGGTTAGCCACCTTTATTTGTAAGGTTTCTCCCAGAAGTACTGCAAAAGGGGGGGGGCTAGCTCTTGTTTGTTCTCTTCTTACTGATCGTCTTATTAGTTCTTTTTTTACCGATGGTCTCGACCCAGGCTGAAGAATCAAGTGGGTAATCATGTTCATTCCACCAAGTTGGGTAACCCGGCGGGATAAGAACAGACACTACATCCTGACCTTAGCCAACGGGCCGAGAAGCAATCAGGACTCGTGGGGCTCTTATTTGTTCTTTTTTTACCGATCGTCTCGACCCAGGCTGAAGAACCAAGCGGGTAATCATGTTCATTCCACCAGGTTGGGTACCCCGGCGGGATATGAACAGACACTACATCCTGACCTTAGCCAACGGGCCGAGAAGCAATCAGGACTTGTGGGGCTCTTATTTGTTCTTTTTTTACCGATCGTCTCGACCCAGGCTGAAGAACCAAGCGGGTAATCATGTTCATTCCACCAGGTTGGGTAACCCGGCGGGATAAGAACAGACACTTCATCCTGACCTTAGCCATCGGGCCGAGAAGCAATCAGACTTGTGGATCTCTCATTATCTCTTCTCTAACCGATCATCTGGACCCAGGCTGAAGAACCAAGCGAGTAATCATGTTTATTCCACCAGTTTGGGTGGCGGGGTAATAATTAACAGACACTACATCCTGATCTTAGCCAACGGGTCCAGGAGCGATCAGACTTCACTTAAGGGACTTAAGTGACTTAGGGGCTCGGGGTCTCTCATTTTCATTTGTTCTTTTGTTATTAATCGTCCTGACCTAGGCTGAAAACCAGATGGTAATCATGTTCATTCCACCAGGTTGGGTAACCCGGAGGGATAAATTAAGAACAGACACTACATCCTGATCTTAGCCAATGGGCCCGGAAGCGATCGGATATTTTTATTCTGGGCTTATTCAGCTAACCTCGTTGTCCACCGTTATTGTTTTGTATCCGGTTTATAAAAGACTTTCGGTTTCGCTAGCTGCCGAGCCACTAATAACGACTTGACAGCTTGAAAACCTTTTTTTTTTACTCATCATACTTCAGTGCAATCCTATGAAATGCACGAATTATATAGGATAAAAAACAACAATCTACCAATTGTTTAGTACAATTTTACTAAAAATCATGAAGCGTCAATAATTTTTAAAAATTCTTTTTGTTTTACGTCACAGTCCAGTGCGTTCAAAAATAAATTTGACGAAAATGTTAACGTGTGACAGTGTGAACTGAAAAAAAAAATTTAAAAAATTTCCGTTCCATCAAATTTTTGTCTCTCAATTTTCCGTCGACAAAATTTCTTTCGATCGAATTTCCGGTAACCGGAATGGCAGACTCACTGTTGGATCGTACAAGCTGGCGTGACCAACTCTCTGTTAGATCATACAATGGCGTGACAGACTCACTGTTGGATCGTACAAACTGGCGTGAGAGATTCACTGTTGGATCGTACAAGCTGGCGTGGCAGACTCACTGTTGGATTGTACAAGCTGGCGTGACACACTTACTGTTGGATCATACAAGCTGGCGTGGCAGACTCACTGTTGGATCGTACAAGCTGGCGTGACCAACTCTCTGTTAGATCATACAATGGCGTGGCACACTCACTGTTGGATCATACAAACTGGCGTGAGAGATTCACTGTTGATCATACAAGCTGGCGTGACAGACTCACTGTTGGATCATACAAGCTGGCGTGGCAGACTCACTGTTGGATCATACAAGCTGGCATGGCAGACTCACTGTTGGATCGTACAAGCTGGCGTGACAGACTCACTGTTGGATCGTACAAGCTGGCGTGACAGATTTACTATGGGAGCACAATCCTCAGAGAATCAACGCACCACTCACGCCCAAAGAAAGCACACAATCCTCAGAGAATCCATGTACCGCTCGCGCCCAAAGAAAGCACACAATCCTCAGAGAAACAATTTACCGCTCGAGCCCAAAGAAAGCACACAATCCTCAGAGAATCAATGCACCGCTCGCGTCCAAAGAAAGCACACAATCCTCAGAGAATCAATTAACTGCTCGCGCCCAAAGAAAGCACACAATCCTCAGAGAATCAATTCACCGCTCGCGCCCAAAGAAAGCACACAATCCTCAGAGAATCAATTCACCGCCTGCGCCCAAAGAGAGCACACAATCCTCAGAGAATCAACGCACCACTGACGCCCAAAGAAAGCACACAATCCTCAGAGAATCAACGCACCACTCACGCCCAAAGAAAGTACACAATCCTCAGAGAATCAATGCACCGCTCGCGCCCAAAGAAAGCAACAATCCTCAGAGAATCAACGCACCACTCACGCCCAAAGAAAAGACACAGCAAGGCAAAGCCGAATCGACTCCAATCATTGACCTAAAACAACGCGTGTCCCACGTGCAGGAAAGCTTTCCATGCACCAATAGGACTGGCAAGCCACCTGCGTACTTACTGTTGAATATAACCTTGGTTATCTTCGCATGTGAAACCAAAAAACAACGACGACAACAACAACAACCTTTTAATATAAATCAATGTAACAATTCCACGATCCCAAGTTTATTGGACTCTAAACTACAACTTTGGAATTGGTGGGGAAACTAGAATTGAACAACTTGATCGTTGAAATCATTCGTATTGCATTCTTCAAAGTCCATGAAATATTAAACGTTTTTATAATCAATTTAATTGTCATTTGAGCCATTATAAGGCGCAAAATATATTACAACAGGAGTGACTACTCAGGGGAGAGGACGCAGCCACTACCAATCTGAGTTGGGGGTGGGGGGCAGGATAAAGCCCCCACCCACCTTGCCGGGTTTATAATTTCCCCAGGTAACCCAAGTAATATGGGAAACGAAAAATAACTGGATATGATAATTCGATTTGCTGAAAAACGTGAAGAACTATTTGCCCCATTATCAAAATTGTAATTGTTTGTTATCAATATCTTCAGTGAAGAGTTCAACATTTTTAACGCTAAATTTAGAAAATTGTTGCATTACTAGCCATGTTCCCTCTAAGGTTTGTTAGTTCGTGTGCAAAATCATACAGTTTTGTGCAAAGATTTACAGCATTAATTTTTGTGTGTGCAAAATTTTACAGCCCACAAATACACACTTACATGGAAATTTGCTGCGCGGATACTCAAAACTGCTGCGCGGCGTCTGTGAGATAGCTGCGCGGTCGCGCAGCTTAAAGGGAACATTGATTACTAGTAATCATAGTGAATTAAATACTAAGCATAAACTGTTTCTTTCAGGCACCCCCCACCCCACCCCCAAGTGACTCCTTGGAGAAAAATGTGTTTTAAAAATTAATAAAATCTTTTATATATACATGTATATAAATATATACATACATACATACATTGTGTGTGTGTGTGTGCGTGCGTACGTAATTTAACAAACGAAACCCTTTTTAACATTTTTAATAATTCAAAGGGTAGGAAATGATTAGTCTCACCGATGAAATTAGTGAAATAATGCATCCCGCGAAGTAGGCTAACGAAATATTCTTTTTTATGATTATTTTGTTGAAAGTCCCCCCCCCCCTAGTTTATTTCGGTCAGCACAAGTTTTTCATCAAGTATTACGGCCCCCATTCCATTTTGATTTGTGTAGGACTTCTATAAAAGCCTATAGAAATAATGCATTCCGCGAAGTAGGCTAACGAAATATTCTTTTTTATGATTATTTTGTTGAAAGTCCCCCCCCCCCTAGTTTATTTCGGTCAGCACAAGTTTTTCATCAAGTATTACGGCCCCCATTACATTTTGAGTTGTGTAGGACTGCTATAAAAGCCTATGTTAAAATATTTTTGCCAAGAATGAACAAATGTGAGAGACATATGGGTGGCTTATGCAAACAAACGAGATCAGACACGAAATCTACTAGTCTACAAATACCCCGTTGTTGTTCATCAACAAAATTGTGTCAATCCACATAGTGTGGATGCACGCAAACTGGAAAGACAGTTTGGCACAAGCCGCAGTCTTTTCCCTTCACATTTGCATGAGTTCATGTCCCGCAATCGTTTTCGTGGCGATGATTATAAACTCAAACTCTGTTTTCTTTTCTTACATTTAATTATTTAATTTTTTTCTATTTTAAAAATGGATGTATTTTATTTGTGTGCTGTACAAGTACAATGTAATAAAACCATGTACATTTATTTGTAACAATAAAAGAATTTTGTCTCATCAATAAAACAATATATTATGTTTAAATAGCTTTTCAAACGGGAACAACATATTTTCGTAACCAGCTAATAACCGATGCTCAGATGGTAGCCAAAGTGATAACTTTTGAGCAACTCGCGTTAGAACTGTTACCTTGGTGATTTGTAACCAATACTCAAGATTATAACTTCTAAACTTAGACTTACCAAAAAAGTTGTTACCATTTCAAATTTCATTATAGTATAATTATAATTAACTTCTATAGTTAAAAGAAACCAACCAACCAAAAAGGCAGTTCTAATTATAAGTTTTCATTTCATTTAGTTAATCGAAGTGGCTATTCGGACCCAGCTACCAGAAGTGAGAGGTTGGGATTAAAAAATGTTTAAAATATTATATTATATTATATTAGATTTTGGGTTTGTAAGATACAATTTGATATCAATAAAATATAGGTTATCTACCACTTGAGCGTCGGCCAAGAAAAAATCCAGCTGTTCGGGTTGGAAGGGCTATTTAAACAATTATTCTTATATTATTTTTCATGACATTGGTTGTACGTATGCCTTCACATAATAATAGTACTAATATAAATAACACAAGTCACAAGACAATTTTTTTTAAATAGGAAAAGTATAAAAATTGTTTTGAAATAGAAGAATTTAAACAATTTAATGTGTGAAAATGGAATTATGCATAGTTCTCCCCGAGGTGACAATGAAGTTTAAAAAAATATCATTTCCACGAAAACGGTTGTGGTACATGAATTCACGTAAATATGAAGGGGAAAGATCACGGCTTGTGCCAAACTGTCTTTTCAGTTTACGCTTTTTGAGCATTCGCGTTTTTCACATTCTGTGTGTGGACATCCGCGTCATCTGGATAAAAAATAATAATTTTGTTGATGCACCATCTTAGACTTAGATGCTGAATAAGGAGTCTGACAAATTCAGCAGAAGTGTGGACAGTCGCAATTCTTCTTCATCTTGTATCTAATCTGTATCAAACATTTCGGACATCGGCACTATTGTCTCTTTTTCTTCCTCGCATATCGGTAGCTTGGCAGTAAGAATTATTTAAAATTAAATGTATTACTATTGTGCTATATAACTTTATAGTCTATACAGAAGCAAAAATATTAACAGACTCCAATGTAAGAATAGTTGTTTAAATAGCCTTTCCAAACGGAACAACTGGATTTTTTTTTGGCCGACGCTCAAGTGGTAGATTACCAAAATATAATTGAATGGACTATGTTGTCGATATAATCTTATTTAGGGTTCGGGTTAGATTTAGGGATACATTTTTTAGTTTAGGTTTAGTGACAGAATTAACTGTCGTGTCGACCAAGATGGCAGCCATGTGAAGACAACTCTCTAAATTTACTTTAGTTCTCATTTCCTGCAGTTCAGTACAGTTACATGAGAGCAATAAAAGAGTAGACTGGAACTCCATTAAGAAAGATGAATTTAAACAAGAATAGCTGGCCTATTCTCAGTGAAAAAAAATGGCTTTTGACTTTTTGTTTTGTGCTGCCTGTATTCAGAATTGATACTGTAATTTAATCCAGTTTTTCACTTCCTAACTTTGGAATCAGTATAATTCCAAAGCCCCCTGTAGCCCCAGGGGTTGCAGGGCTAATGCGATGCCAACACCTCTGGTGGATGGTAGACCTACTGCCTAATCTGTGCATACTGGCTGAATCCCACCATTGCCAAAATGTTGAATTGTGAGGCATTAGCAGTTTTGAGATCTATGTTTTCTTTTTTTTAGCCTCCATTTATGTAATCTTGCTATTTTTTCCAATTTTTGCCTCTACCAATAAATTAATATTTTTTTCACCTGAAATTTATTACAGAAAAATCAAATAGACTATCCATTCTGTTTGAAACATAACTGTTACTGTTTAAATACATCACACATACAATGTATCTATGTGTATGATCCATATGATTATTATCAAAGTAATGCAAAGAAGAAGGAATGGTTGGCTGTTAGTTGTGTTATAATCATATTCATAAAATTTGTATGACTAAACTGGTTTATAACATTAAGTATTAAGTCTATTGCATGTTTTTATAATTTAAAAACAAATTTTCTGTTGTATTTCAGATACATTTAGAGAAAACCAAGAAGGTAAAGAGTAATGCTTACTGCACTTAATGTAGCTTAGCAGTATTGACTGTTTCAGAGGTGAAGACGATGGAAAAAGTGGATAAATTTATGCCAAGCTCATTTCAAAATGAAGTTGTTCCAAAGAAAGAAAAAGATGTTGACTTTCAAAAAATACTAAAAGATGGGGTAGATGTTGATATTAATCAAACTTCAGTTGTTGTGCAAAACTCAGAAATACATCCCGACTTTCATAAAATACAAAACAAAGGACAAGTTAATGGTGTATTTACCTCAGCAGATGGTATTATCAAGTCAGAAATAGAAACTGACTTTTATCAAATATCAAAGAAAGAAGTGGACACTGAAGTTAACCCAACACCAGATATAGGTGGCAACTGTTTTGGTAATATTATGATCAAACAGGAGACAGGATTTTACACAACTCAGGAGTTTGAAACAAAGTCAAATTTAACATTGCACACTGAATGTGATCCCAAAATCATCTCAGAAACAACATTAATTTATAAAACTGAGTGTTTCCAAGGGAATTCTTCCTTTCCTACTTGTAAGGAACATGAGAAATCTGCAAACCAAGAACACGAGAAATCTGTAAACAAAGAATATGACAAATGTGCAAACCAAGATTTTGAGAAACATGCAAACCAAGATTTTGAGAAACATGCAAACCAAGATTTTGAGAAACATGCAAACCAAGATTTTGAGAAATATGCAAACCAAGAATGTGTGAAAGATGAAAATTCTAAATCCAATTTAGAATTACTTGGACAATCATATGAACCTGTATTTAAAGGACATGATACTGGGAAAATCCCACATAAATCTGAGCTTTGTTATGCTGAATTTTCATATATTTCTAATATAAAAAGACTTGTAAGAAAACATACTGGAGAGAAACCCTACCAATGTGATACTTGTCCCGCTGCATTTACTGCAAATTCAAAATTAACTATACACAAAAGACACCATACTGGAGAGGAGCCCTACAAATGCGACATTTGTCCTGCTACATTTACTGCAAATTCAAAATTAACTATACACAAAAGACAACATGCTGTGGTGAAACACTATAAATGTAATGTTTGTCCTGCTTCATTTACCCAAAATTCAAAATTAACTATACACAAAAGAAAGCATACCGGAGAGAAACCCTTCAAATGTAACATTTGTCCTGCTACATTTACCAACAGTTCCTGTTTAATTAGACACAAGAGAAAACATACAGGAGAGAGACCCTACAAATGTGACATTTGTCCTGCTGCATTTCACCTAAATTCACATTTAAGTAGACACAAAAGACAACATACTGGAGAGACACTCTACCAATGCGACATTTGTCTTATTGCACTTCCCCACAAGTCAAATTTAAGTGAACACAAAAAACAACATAGTGAAGAGAAACCCTACAAATGTAATGTTTGTCCTGCTGCATTTTCCAAAAGCTCACGTTTAATTGTACACAAAAGACAACATACTGGAGAGAAACCTTACGAATGTGATATTTGTTCTGCTGCATTTACGGAAAATTCAAAATTAACTAGACATAAAAGACAACATACTGGAGAGAAACCCTACAAATGTGACATTTGTCTTTCTGCATTTACCCAAAGTTCAAATTTAACCATTCACAAAAGAAAACATACTGGAGTTAAACCCTACAAATGTGATATTTGTCTTTCTGCATTTACCCAAAGTCCCAGTTTAAATATTCACAAAAGACAATATACTGGAGAGAAACCCTACAAATGTTATGTTTGTTCTGCTACATATACCTTTAATTCAGATTTAAGTAAGCACAAAAGACAACATACTGAAGAAAAACCCAACAAATGTGATATTTGTCTTTCTGCATTTACCCTAAGTTCAAATTTAACTGTTCACAAAAGAACACATACTGGAGAGACACCCTACAAATATGATATTTCTCTGCCTGGGTTTGATCACTGTTCACCTTTAACTTTAACATTACCACATATATAAAAGAAACAGACAAGCCAGCTTAATATTTTAAAAGGACACAAAAGAAAACATTTGAAATAATCATTTAGTCATCAATGTTCCTTCATAGACTAACGCTACAAACAGAAGAGGTTGAAATGTTGACTACACTACAGTCAGAACATGGGGGAGATACTTTACAAAGGTTACATTTGTCTGTTATGAACTATGAGGAAGACATTTATTTTTGTATCTGAACATAATACTATAAAGTTTTACTTATTTTACAAAGGCCATTGTTTTGATAATAGAAGAGGGGGACATGTAATGTGATGTTGGTTTTACCAAAAAATTGGATATGATTAAACTTATGAATTATTGTCATAATCTTCTGTTTTCCCTAAAAAAATATATTGTTTTCTTGTTTAGTTCTATTGCATTTGCATCCACTTAGGTGTAAAGGATGGGAGAAGCTTATCTCATAGGAGAGATTGTAGGTTTATAGGATGGAAGCAACTTATCTGATAGGCAAGAGTGTAGGTATATAGGATGGGAGCAATCTATCTGATAGAGAGTGTGGTGTATAGGATGGGAGCAACTTATCTGATAGGAGAGAGTGTAGGTGTATAGGATGGGAGCAACTTTTCTGATAGGAGAGAGTGTAGGTGTATAGGATGGGAGCAGCTTATCTGATAGGAGAGAGTGTTTTGGTCATTTAGTTTGTGAAAAAATAAGAGAAGACATGCATCATTACTCAACAAGTCTGACACTCACTGTATAAATAGAAATGAAACAGTACATGGGAAAGTGAGGAACATAGGTTGCCATATTATAATTTATCAAGTTCTGCCATAGGTTTACAAAGAGATTAACGGGAGTTGATCTGTAGAGGATGCAGGTAAATATGTTGGTAGGACAAGACATCTAATGTATAGTATCAAGACAAAGAAAACTCAGAGAATTTGAGAATCAATCAAACCTTACAAAGTTAGGACACACGGTTTGCCATTTCAAACATGAGATGATCCTGATGCACTTTGGAAGTACTTGTGGATCTCAGACAGAAGTCACAGGGAGATAACCAAAAATGACATTGGATTTTATGAGACATTTCTAGTGAAAACTGGTTAACACTAGGTCTTTAGACCTGATATGACATTCTTAAAACAGAGTTATAAACATGGGCGCCCGCAGAAAACTTTTTAGGTGGGGGGCAAAAAAAATCGATTAACTATCGGGGGGGGGGGGGGGGAAAATTTTTTT